>JAQIUQ010000226.1:232500-342278 GCA_030378365.1 Hybognathus amarus
GCTGGTTGGATGCAGAGGGGGGGAATGCAGGCCCGCCATTGAAATGCCATTCAAAGCCGAAGGGGTGGTACGGAAGATATTGCACAGGGGCCTGGGGCGCAAACAGTGGCGTAAATGGGCTAAAGGACTTCCTCAAATACGCACATTTTCATATTGAGGAGCATTCGCAGAGGGCTGCCCCGTAGTGCACTTCTGTTTGGTCTGTAACCAAGGCCCAGTGCAATACACTTCTCTTGTAATGCAAAAACACCACAGCACAATCATGCATACCTCAAACAAGGTGCCAATCCACGTCCTGCGAGGGTCTGAATGCACAAAATCAAACATCTCTTCATTTCAGCTAAATGGCACAAGTCGAACGGGGTGACAGGGGGAACAAAACAAGGCCTATCGAGAGGCTCGAGATGGTAAATCTCTTAATTGATCAGATTAATGCATTATAATGCTTCGGCATGTCTGACAAACCATTACCCCGCCGAGGACAAAAAGGTTCGGATTAAATCGGTTATTTTAATCCTTCCGTTTTAATGTATGCCACAGCAAAAGTGTAATATCACATAACCCTCCATTGCTATTCATCAGTGAGGGAACCGCAAAGTCAACACACGTTTTAATTACAAGCCGAAAGCAATTAAACGTGAGGACAAGCGTCAGTATGCTAATTAAATGGCAGGCTCCCGTGGGAAGAGGAGCTCTTAAATATCACTGCTATCAGTCCAGATTGAGCACTACGGGCCGCCATCGTTCACACTCACCTGACACATTTTCACCTCCGAGCTGCAGTCGAGCAAACACGGGCTTGACTGAAATCAATTCATTAGGGAAAGTTATTAAAGAGGTGACAGCATGTGTGAAGTGAAGTTAGCAAGAGATTAGAGTTTCCTGTGCTTCCTTGCCATCTCTTTCTCTCGGTTTCGTTGGTCTGCTTCAGTTTGAGACCAGCTGCGGGAGATTTTTAAGACATGAGAAGATGTATCTAGAAAGGCCAGAGCATTTCTTAATGGGTAGATTCAGTAAATCAATGCTTGTCATTAACCAGTGTTTCCACTGACTGATGCAGGCGCTCAGACCCCCTTAAGAAAACGGACACGTTTCCGTTTTACATCAGTCCGAAGGCATTTGACTGTTCCCATTTTCCATTATTCCCGTGGCTGCCAGAGGGCAGTCTTATCTGTATTCCGGGCTGATAGTGAGTTTGGGATTAAAGAAGCTGGAATGAAGGCTGACCCAAGACAAGCATCACCAAGAGCTTTACTTTTACTGCACGTATTCATATACTAACTTCTTTAATATATTCTATATGCCTATAATACATATAATAATTGTTGCAAAATTCATTTAAGCCTCACTGTAAAAAAAACGGTAAAAAACGGCAGCTGATGTGGTTGCCAGAACGTTACCTACACTAACATTCATGGTAACACACATAATATTTAAAAAATGCATTAATAAAATTAAACATTAATTCAACAACATTAAATGTAACATAAAACCCTAATGTGTATAACTGATTAGAGAGAAGTCAAAATACATATACATTCAACAAAAAAAAATACATCAAATGGTGTCACAAAGGGAATTGTGGGAATGTCAATTTACGTTTTTTCACTGTAAATTATGAGTTGTTCCTTTTCACTTTCAAAAACTGTACATTTAAAATTTAGCTAATTTTACAGTAAAATTATATCACAGTTATTTACCTATATAGTACAGAAACTTTCTGTTAACCAATTAACAGTTTTGCACTGTAGCATTTTTACCGTCTTTTACCGTTAAAATCACGATTATTTTTTACAGTTTTTAACTACAGTATCATATTTAATATATAGGCCTACATTTTTAAGACCTCTAAATTATCTCCATGAGCAAAATCTGTTTGTCGGATTGATAGTTACTGTTTAGCAAGTGAAAAGGCCTTTTAGTAGGGATATAATTGTACAAACGTCCCTCTTCATGTCATGGTTCCCTTGTCTTTTGCTTTGTGTTTTTTATCAAATAAAAACATAAGAATAACTTTTACATTGTTCTGAATAATTCAATATGACCATATACAAATATGATCCATCTGGCTTTTGAGGAAGATTTATTTATCTCTCAATCCTTATTATATTGTATTGCATTATGTTTTAAAACAGAGCTTTGTAATATATAATGTTTTAAATATATGACATTGATATTAATGCATTTCATGTGAGTATTCTGCTATAAAGATCTCACTGATTTACATTACCAGAATTTCTTACTTTGGTCATATAAAAATCAGCAACTGCACCAAATTGATATCTTTGCTTCATAGTTTTTCTCCTGATCAATTGTCTCTCCAAATAAAATGTGATACAAAACTAAAAAAAAAAAAAACATAAAAAACAGACTTTATATATATATATATATATATATATATATATATATATATATATATATATATATATATATATATATATATATATATATATATATATATATATATATATATATATTCATTTCTCTAAAGGTTCAATAAACTGTTCCCTTTCATAAAATTCGATTTTTATGACTAAAATGTGATGCGTCACAGGGTAAATCATAAGTATGAATGCTTAGATTTTGGGCAATAGAAGAAAAGGTTCTCTAAATAACCTTAAAAAGTTATTTCAGCGACATCGTATCTGGAACCCCTAAAAGGTTCTATACAGAATCCTTTTTAAGGGTTCAATAATAAGAAACTTTGTAATCAGGAAAAAGGTTCTATATGGAACCATTTGGGTTCATTCATTATCATTTGTTTTGTCCTTTCCGGATTAAATATTTCATATTATTGACAAACATCAAGACCCTAAAATGTATTTATGAATGCATGTGAATGAATCACAAAATTCAAGATATGGGGGTTAGAAATGTATATATTTATGTCATTTTATGTAGTTAATCAATATGACACGAAGAGTGCCATTTCAGTTTTTCTGATTAAAATGTGATATTAAGTTACTACATACACAATAATTTAATTACATCTACAAAATGTTGCAGAATAATGTAATATATGAATGAGTAATTGCCTATAAAGAATCTTTGTGCCAAAAGGGTTCTTTCTTGTCATTATAGAACCTTTTTGAACATAAAAGATTTGTTGGAGTTGAGTAAAGAACCCTATGCTTCATATATAGAACCCCAATGAACTCTTTGTGTTAATAAACACTGATATGTGCTGATATCTGCTCAGTCACCTGTCAGACTCATGAGGGAATGTTATTAGAATTCTGCCCTGCAATTCCTTCCTGCCTCACCTGAAGATCAATCCATATGCAGATGGCTAATTTGTAATGTTTACTGAAAAACAGCATGGGGGAACCGGGGAAGCTCAATCTTTTTATCATCCCAGCCGTTCATTCAAAGGTCCCCCAGACACCACCGCCCCAACATCAGTGTCCAATCTGTGTTTGCTTACCCGTGAACAGTGGCAGAATTCAGGGAGGGAAGCCCATAAATTCAAGCTCTGTTTTACAGGCCCGGATAGCTAACAAGCTAGCCCGCTAACAAGGAGGCTCCAATGGCAAGCCCCTCAACAGATTAGCACCTCATCAGCCTCCCGTGGCTAAGGACAAATATAGCCTTCCCTCCCGTAAAATACAATGGGCCCGCCGGCGATAAACAACACCCCAGCGGGGGTCCGATTCCCCCTCACTAAACTTCCTGACCTTCCCCTTCTCTCTGCCTCACAGCTGCCTGAGCCACCGAGCCCTGCTCCAGCCCTGTGGCCCAATTGAAGAGTTGTGTGTATTTCAGGTGAGCAAATATTGCCACTTGCTTGAGAGTTCAATGGTTGCCCCCTTCAGAGGTTGCGTATTGCAGTCACTCGCTTGCAGGAAGTAGGTGTGAAGCTCTGGGAATTCCTCTCGGCACAGCTGGAGTCATCCAATCAGTCCATTCTCGGATTGGCCCTTGGATTCCAGCCTCTATGTGGATTCTGTCGGGCTCATTTAACTCTGACGTATGGACCGCTGGAAAGGGAAAGTGTCATTCTTTGGATGGTCTGATTCCATAACTCACAGTAATGGAGGACTGAGCTAATCAAGCACCTGCTGTTTTTGAGACACATTTGTCCTCAGTAAACATTAACAAAAGTGCCAACTGGCTATTTAACTCCTGAACTTAATGTAAAGACATTTGAAGTGACTGAGCTGACTTTTTTCATATTATGGTTGTGACCTCAAGCATTTTTAATGGCCTTCACATTCACTGTTCCTTGGTGGTGAAACAAACTCCCAAACTTTGACTGAATAATAGTCTTTAATCCCAAACCCTGCTGGGAGAACTGGATAAACTATCAGGCATTTTAGCGCAAAAATACATAAATAAATTAATTAATTAATAAAGAAATACATTTGCGTTTATACTCCACACTAGCGCTGTAATATTGACGCTTGCAGGAATTTGATATGGTAACATTATATCTTTCCATTCAAAGTTGTGAATTTAAACATTTTAAACCTAAATAGGGACATATAAGTAAAGTGCTAAAATTATATATATTTATATATATATATATAATATTATAAAATAATATAATTTTTTAGGTCCTTTTGCCTTTATCTTTTCGGGTTGTCAACTGGGTCCCTTGCAAAAAAAGTAAGTATACTTCAAGTTCATTTTAAAATCAATGTACTAGTAGGATACTTGTAAGTGTACTATTTCAATACTACTTGGGACTAATTTGGTCCAGTTTTTCATGTATAAAAGTATACTTTTAAATATACTGTAAGTATAACAGTAGTTGAGTACACGACTAGTTTACAAATATGTTCTTCGTTTGTGCTGCAACTATACTACAAGTGAACTTATTATAGGTATACTGATAGTTTACTAGATACATACTACATACTCTTTGAAGAATACTCTCATTAAACTCCTAGTTTTGTAGTTTTGTTTCTGTTAGGTCCTTGTTTTATTGCAAGTATACACTCTTAGAAAAAATGGTTCTATATATGTAGCATAGGGTTCTCTTACTCAACTGCAAAGGACCTTTTATGCAAAAAATGATGATAAGGACAAGAAAGAACCCTTTTGGCACAAAGGTTCTTTATAGGCTGTTATTCATTAATAAATTACATTATTCTGCAACATTTTGCTGTTGTTATTAAATTATTGTTTATTAAACTGTTGTAGTAACTTAATATCACATTTTAATCATGCACACTTGTTCACTGATTATCTAATCCTCATATGCATATGTGTGAGCGTTGAGTGCACTTTATCAGCAAGGAGTGAACGAGGAATTTGGAAACTGATGTATTATACAGTGCATCTAAGAGAAGGATCTGTCGCTGAAACAACTTTGTCATATTCCTCTATCCTACAATGTATCTTATTTTAGAAATAACAGTCATTATTATTGTAATTTGTAATTCATTTGTAGTTTAATTTATGTTAATGCAACAAATGCTAGTATATATACTACTTAACATACTGCTTAACATTAACATAACTAATCATAAATCGTTAAAAACTCACATTAAGAATAAACACACCAAAAAGTGTACATTATGGTATGTATTTTTTTAATGTATGTATTCATATTTAATATTTAACTGTCCTGTTCAAGCAGCTTTTTGAGTATTTTAACAGTATTTTTGTTTTAATAAGGGAGTTTAAGGCTTAGGGTAAAAAAAAATCATTAAGTGTGTAATAATGACTGCTAAATAAACCAGCCATAGCAGATCTATACAGGTGGAGCTGGGGAGGGTTTCTCATAGCGAGCTGCAACTGCTACAGCAAATGCTTACCAAGAATTTGATGGTTGAGCAGCGAGCTCATTGGCTACTGATACAGCAGGAACCAATCAGCTGTGCCCTAATGAAAATGATGCGATTGTCAGTGCCATCTAGAGTTTCATGGTAGAAACTATACACACAAGGCACTAAGACAGTATTTATAAGGAGTAAAAGAACACATAGTGAAATATTTATAAGACAAGAAGACAATCTGTTAAAATATTAAATTTCTTAAATCTGGGACATAAAAGTGCCAAAAGTCTACGAAATGATGTGAAAGAACGTCTTTCCATTGTAAAAAAGTTCTTTAAGTATTTCTTCACACACACACACACACACACACACACACACACACACACACACACATATATATATATATATATACACTCACCTAAAGGATTAAAAGTTACACCATACTAATACTGTGTTTGACCACCTTTCGCCTTCATTCTACAGTACGTGGCATTGATTCAACAAGGTGCTGAAAACATTCTTTATAAATGTTGGCCCATATTGATAGGATAGCATCTTGCAGTTGATGGAGATTTGTGGGATGCACATCCAGGGCACGAAGCTCCCGTTCCACCACATCCCAAAGATGCTCTATTGGGTTGAGATCTGGTGACTGTGGGGGCCATTTTAGTACAGTGAACTCATTGTCATGTTCAAGAAACCAATTTGAAATTATTCGAGCTTTGTGACATGGTGCATTATCCTGCTGGAAGTAGTCTTCAGAGGATGGGGACATGGTGGTCATAAAGGGATGGACATGGTCAGAAACAATGCTCAGGTAGGCCGTGGCATTTAAACAATCCCCAATTGGCACTAAGGGGCCTAAAGTGTGCCCAGAAAACATCCCCCACACCATTACACCACCACCACCAGCCTGCACAGTGGTAACAAGGCATGTTGGATCCATGTTCTCATTCTGTTTACACCAAATTCTGACTCTACCATCTGAATGTCTCAACAGAAATCGAGACTCATCAGACCAGGCAACATTTTTCCCATCTTCAACTGTCCAATTTTGGTGAGCTCTTGCAAATTGTAGCCTCTTCTTCCTATTTGTAGTGGAGATGAGTGGTACCCGGTGGGGTCTTCTGCAGTTGTAGCCCATCCGCCTCAAGGTTGTGCGTGTTGTGACTTCACAAATGCTTTGCTGCATACCTTGGATGTAACGAGTGGTTATTTCAGTCAAAGTTGCTCTTCTATGAGTTGTTCTCCTCTGACCTCTAGCATCAACAAGGCATTTTCGCCCACAGGACTGCCACATACTGGATGTTTTTCCCTTTTCACACCATTGAGATTGTCTTGACCAGGACCACACCCCTAAATGCATTGAAGCAACAGCCATGTGATTGGTTGATTAGATAATTGCATTAATTTGAAAGTGAATCGCTGCAAAAACACCCTTGTTGGAGTCTTAATTTCTAAAAGTGGCATGTATGATGTTAGATGTTTTCATCGTAATTTTCAATTAAGAATCAATTAATTAACAAAACAGAATTTATGTGCATATTAGATGCGTCTATACAGACCTGTCAACAAAACCAGCAGCATAAGAACGGCAGCGCTCCGACAATGCATTCCAACAAGACGTAACGTCAAAGACACACAGCTGGAGAGAGCTAGACCTCTGTGGTCAATCTAAGATAGGCTACTCTAGAGGGGGTGTCCATGAAAAAGACAGCAATCAGCTCTCTCACCCCTCAAATGAATCCGCTCCTGATCCTGTTTACTCTTTGTGTGTTTGCTTGTTTGTTGGTTTGTTTGTTTGCTATAATGCCTGTCGATGCATTGCATTGTGAAGGCAGCTAGACGACGCTCCACATGGACCACCCTTGGAGTCGGCTTAGGAATGCTGATGCTGAGACCGTATTATACTTAGATCATGGTGGTTTATATGCATTTACAGTATGTTTGATCAGAAGCAGAGTTCTGGAATGTAAAGAAAGCAATGTTTTTCAGGAGATAATATTGATAGCATACACTGAGTAACTTACAGATCCCATTCTACAAGATAATCTGACAGACATATTTTATTGATGAACGAAAATGAATGAATCTTTTTTTGAGTCATTTTGTTTATTTTGTTCATTAAATGAACCAAATGACTCGCAAAAAAGATTTGTTCATTTTGATGAACGAGTTCGAATCAGGAGAGTCACGAAGCACATCATAGAAAAGAGCAAGGTGAGCATTTGTGCATTGTGCTTATAAAACTTAACGTTTTTTTATTTATTTATGAAATGACCGATCGTTTCGCTAAGATAAAACCCTTATTCATCGTCTGATGTTGTTTAAAGCCCTTTGAAGCTTCACTGAAACTGTCATTTGGATCTTGAGCCGTTTGGTGCCCAGTGAAGTCCATTATATGGAGAAAAATCCTGGAATTTTTTTAATCAAAAACCTTAATTACTTTTCTGACCGAAGAAAGAAAGACATGGACATCTTAGATGACATGGGGGTGAGTAAATTGTCAGCAAAAGTTTTTTTTTTTTTTTTTTTAAGGGAATGACTCCTTAATTTAGTATACGTCCGAATTGCATACTCTCTTGAGGAGACGCTTATTTTGAATAAGTTTGTGACTGCTAAAAGAGTATGTTCAAAATAGTATGTATATAGTATGTTATGTAATCTGCACAAACTATATTTTTTCCATGTTGTCATTATCATGTGACTTACGTCACATCACTGCCATTCACATATCCTCTCCTGTGCGGCCTCATGAGAAATCAAAGTGTCAATTGTATGCACACTTCAAAATCTCGGCGGAAGCAGAAGGTCAGTGAATTCGGACAGAGTTCTTTTGTCACAAATTTCAGATACAGCTTTTTTTAACATAGAGTGAGCTGTAACATCATCAGTTAATCTTATGAGAAATGATCTACGGGGGAAAGAACTATCATACAGTACATAATCACCTCCATCCTGAGAGGACAGCAGAAGTCTCTGTGTAAAAATAAAGGACTTACAGGACAAAACCATTTCTGAGCATTGTTAGTACATTCTTAAAAGAAACCTATAAAGGGACCTATTAAATTAATACATGGTCTAATCTACAAAAAATCTAATTTGTTGATTTATTTAAAGCTGTAATCTGTAGATTTTCCTCTTTGTTTGAAATATACAATTGCAGCTATTCGTGGAATTATCAACTTTACATGAGTTGTGCCTCGGCACTGGCACAGCGTGAAGGAATCCAATGTTTTGAGGAGAATGTGCGGCCGTGAGTCACCGCGCCATAGTGGATACACTCTTTTTTTTTACAGTCTATGGTGGATAATGTAATTTGCAATCACTGATTCAACTTTTTGAAAGTATGACTAACATAATCATTTTCATGGAAAATGTCATCTAAATATATAAAGAACCATTTGTTCTTTTTGTCCACTTTTGTTCTGACTAACTAAGGGAAACAAATCATTTCAGTAAATCGAGCTAATAAAATCTAACGATCGCTTATCATATCACGTCAAACCATGCAAAATATATTGTTCCCAAATTTTAATATTAACAACATCAGCATTGCGTGATTACATTTAATGCCCTTCTGATATTTATCCTTGTCTTCGCATGGGCTGTTTGCAGTATCTTTTTCCAAACTCTCAGTCCAAAGTCTTTTGCATTTTACAGCGGGTGAATCTGTTGTCACTGATGATTGTCATTTGAACCTTTCTGGATTCGACATCAAATTGATAAGTTTAATTATATCAAGTGCTGTAAGAAAAGACTATAAATCTCCACCTCCAACATCCTCACACGCAATATAGCCTACTAGCCGAGACTCTTCTTTATGTGTACAGATGTGACGTAATGACTCAATATAGCCTACCAGCCGAGACTCTTCTTTATGTGTACAGATGTGACATAATGACTCAATATAGCCTACTAGCCGAGACCCTTCTTTATGTGTACAGATGTTACGTATTGACACAATATAGCCTACTAGCCGAGACTCTTCTTTATGTGTACAGATGTGACGTAATGACTCAATATAGTCTACTAGCCGAGACTCTTCTTTATGTGTACAGATGTGACGTAATGACTCACTATAGTCTACTAGCCGAGACTCTTCTTTATGTGTACAGATGTGACATAATGACTCAATATAGCCTACTAGCCGAGACTCTTCTTTATGTGTACAGATGTGACGTAATGACTCAATATAGCCTACTAGCCGAGACTCTTCTTTATGTGTACAGATGTGACGTAATGACTCAATATAGTCTACTAGCCGAGACTCTTCTTTAAGTGTACAGATGTGACGTAGTGACTCATAATAGTCTACTAGCCGAGACTCTTCTTTATGTGTACAGATGTGACGTAATGACTCAATATAGTCTACTAGCCGAGACTCTTCTTTAAGTGTACAGATGTGATGTAGTGACTCATAATAGTCTACTAGCCGAGACTCTTCTTTAAGTGTACAGATGTGACGTAATGACTCAATATAGTCTACTAGCTGAGACTCTTCTTTAAGTGTACAGATGTGACGTAATGACTCATATATAGTCTACTAGCCGAGACTCTTCTTTAAGTGTACAGATGTGACGTAGTGACTCATAATAGTCTACTAGCCGAGACTCTTCTTTAAGTGTACAGATGTGACGTAGTGACTCATAATAGTCTACTAGCCGAGACTCTTCTTTAAGTGTACAGATGTGACGTAGTGACTCATAATAGTCTACTAGCCGAGACTCTTCTTTAAGTGTACAGATGTGACGTAATGACTCAATATAGTCTACTAGCTGAGACTCTTCTTTATGTGTACAGATGTGACGTAATGACTCAATATAGTCTACTAGCCGAGACTCTTCTTTAAGTGTACAAATGTGACGTAGTGACTCATAATAGTCTACTAGCCGAGACTCTTCTTTAAGTGTACAGATGTGACGTAGTGACTCAATATAGTCTACTAGCCGAGACTCTTCTTTGTGTGTACAGATGTGATGTAATGACTCAATGTAGCCTACTAGCCGAGACTCTTCTTTAAGTGTACAGATGTGACGTAATGACTCACTATAGTCTACTAGCCGAGACTCTTCTTGATGTGTACAGATGTGACGTAATGACTCAATATAGCCTACTAGCCGAGACTCTTCTTTAAGTGTACAGATGTGACGTAGTGACTCATAATAGTCTACTAGCCGAGACTCTTCTTTATGTGTACAGATGTGACGTAATGACTCAATATAGTCTACTAGCTGAGACTCTTCTTTATGTGTACATATGTGACGTAATGACTCAATATAGTCTACTAGCCGAGACACTTCTTTAAGTGTACGGATGTGACGTAATGACTCAATATAGCCTACTAGCCGAGACTCTTCTTTAAGTGTACAGATGTGACGTAGTGACTCATAATAGTCTACTAGCCGAGACTCTTCTTTAAGTGTACAGATGTGACGTAGTGACTCAAAATAGTCTACTAGCCGAGACTCTTCTTTAATTGTACAGATGTGACGTAATGACTCAATATAGCCTACTAGCCGAGACTCTTCTTTAAGTGTACAGATGTGATGTAATGACTCACTATAGTCTACTAGCCTAGACTCTTCTTGGTGTGTACAGATGTGACGTAATGACTCAATGTAGCCTACTAGCCGAGACTCTTCTTTAAGTGTACAGATGTGACGTAATGACTCACTATAGTCTACTAGCCGAGACTCTTCTTGATGTGTACAGATGTGACGTAATGACTCACATATAGTCTACTTGCCGAGACTCTTCTTGATGTGTACAGATGTGACATAATGACTCAATATAGCCTACTAGCCGAGACTCTTCTTTAAGTGTACAGATGTGACTGTAATGACTCACTATAGTCTACTAGCCGAGACTCTTCTTGATGTGTACAGATGTGACGTAATGACTCAATATAGCCTACTAGCCGAGACTCTTCTTTAAGTGTACAGATGTGACGTAATGACTCACTATAGTCTACTAACCGAGACTCTTTTTGATGTGTACAGATGTGACGTAATGACGCAAAGAAATGCATCGGAAATCCACCAGTACCCCTGGAATTAAAAACATTATTACAAGCTTACCGCTTTGAATCAAACTATGGTAAGCAGATAGTTTTAAACAGTTTTATAGTTTTTTTAGTTTTTTGGCTGGTTATGTACTTGCTAAAAAAATATTTTGGATATTTCTTAACCCCAAAAAGTTACGGACTGCAGCTTTAATTATACCTTTTATGTTGCCAACATTTTTTTTTTTTTTGATGGATTCTGTTGACATAACGTTGTTCATCTTAATACTGTCTGTAAATTTAACTGAAATGTCTCCATTCAAAAAAAATTTAAGCTTGTTTTAGCTTGTTTTATGCTAGCTGCTTATTTGAACAGGTAATTTTTCACTTTTGAACTGATTTCAGGGCCACCACTCATGGTCATTTAATGAGCAAAGAAAAACGGTCAAATATAGTAATATTCAACCGTTTTTTTTTTTTTTTTTTTCATGTATTATTATCATAGGACATCCCCTCCATCCAATAAAATGTAAATCTTTGTGCCATGTTTTTTGACACAGTTTTGGCAAGCACAATGTGTATGAGACATTAGCACACAGGCTGTTAGGTCACATGCTGTCAATGTTTTAGAGCAAAATATATCACTCTACATGCAAATTTCTAAAGTTTTTGATAATTTTATAAAATTTTATAAAAAGAGTGTTACGATTATTTAAAAAATGATAAGAATAATAATCTACTTACAAATGTGTGTTCATGCTATTTCATTAGAAGTTGTCAGTTCAAAAAGAATAATGCAAACTGCTGTGTTAAAGGGATATTCCACCCAAAAATGCAAATTCTGTCTTAATTTACTCACCCTCAAGTTGTTGCAAACCTGTACTGAGTTTCTTCTTTCTTCTGCTGAACACAAAGGAAGATATTTTGAAGAACGATTGGATCCAAACAGTTGTTTGGCACCATTGACTTCCATAAAAATACTATAAAAGTCAATGGTGCCACATCCAATCGTTCTTCAAAATAACTTCCTTTGTGTTCAGCAGAAGAAAGAAACTCATATAGGTTTGCAACAACTTGAGGGTGAGTAAATTATGAAAGAATTTGCATTTTTAGGTGGAGTATCCCTTTAAATATTTTTGAGTCAAAACATTTGTTTAAAGAGTGTATTGTGCAAAAAAATGATTTGTGATTATCTTCTTAATTAATATTAAATAAAAGAAACTGCACTTGACAGAACTAGAATCTAAATCAGCAGGTTATCTTGTTTTAATGCGACCGAAAAATCTGACCGTTTAACCTAAAATTTTGCACTCCAGGAATTCCTAAATTAAGGTGCCTTTGATCATGGGACTTGATCATGACTTGCCCTTATGTAGGCCTAAAGCTATTTGTGTGTCATATGTTTACTATGGTGCACAATGTACTTTTGTAATGCATTGTTTTAATGTACAGTAAAATTTCTACCTGTTATGTAACCAAAAGTTACCCAAATGTTAAAACCAGTGTTCATGTTCATATTTATGTCATTATGCAAGAATATGTTCTAGAGTTATTGTTATTCCTAGTCCACATGAGGCAGACCGAGGTTAGATGCAGATTCAGGCATGAATGCATAGGTCACTCCAATGATAGTCCTCTGTTTTCATGAAAACTCAACCTTCCAAACCAACATTCGCTATTTCACATTGAGGGTTATTCCTAATATTTATTAATGGGCATCTGCATTCATAATCTTAAATGAAACCAGATCCAAAAAGCAGATAGAGGGAGAAGGTATAGGATTGCAACATTACAAAGTCCTGATTCGAACCTGCACACAACGGCTTTGGCGTAATTATCATTTTAATTTTTGGCATATACACCACAAAGACGCACTGCCCACAAGAAGTTATCTCTAAATTCTATGAGCAGAATGCCCTCTAGTGGCGAGAAAGTAAAAATGAGTTCTGTCTGACCCTTCCAAAAGAATAGAGGATGGCTAGTTGCAGAAAAACGAGTTTGTTTGTATTCACCTGGGGTTTAACTATATCCGTCTATTTTGTAATTATTAGCTTTACCAACCCCATAAATTATAGGCCTAGATTGGATATATATGGTGCATTGTATGTATCACTTTCAAATGATCAAATTACAGTAAAAAGTTTGTTTTAAATAGTTCATGCACACATGATCACGAATAATTTAAAAATGATGTAATTATATTACGTTATTATAATATATATGTAATTTTTTTAAAGGTTACAGATCTCAATAAGAATCATTGCATGTAGCCTATGCCATCATGTGATGATTAATCAAGATGAATGGGCTGTGGTTTAACCAACACACACATATGCAAATTTATTATCATGTTGTCTCATAACTGACTGAATGAGCTTTTCATCCCTCAACGGCATCTATAACAATTAGGTCTAGAAAGATCTTAGGTAATGCAGATGAGAATGAATAAGACCTCCAGACTCCCCTTTAACTCCGCTTCCCCTTCTGGAGCAGCATCTGGAGTTCATTAACCCATATTTACACAATATGTGCATTTAAGCACGTTTTGATCTCTACGTTTTCCCTCAATCTTTCCAGCATTTAATGGACTGCCAAGCCTTACATCTAGATTGAGGCTGAATCTACAGCAATAAATCTTCCCTCGCAACCACAAGCACAGAGCTCTGCTTCTTAGTGCTTCATGGTTTGTGTGGCATTGGATGGGTGTACTTTTCCTAAAGGACTGGTCAAAGCAGCGCTGTCTGGGGCCGTGCCAAGCCCTGAGGCTGCAGTCTGCATGGTAAAGATGGTATATTCCAGGCTTTATGGAAAGTGAGACCACATGTGTGTGTGTTCCTGTCCAGTAAAAATGAAGCAAACATTCAATCATTCATGATGACTGTGAGCAGGTTGGGCTGAATGATGATGATACAACCAGGGGCATCGATGGACCTTTTTAAATGGTGAAACTACTGTGAATGTTGTGATTTTATCTTTTTAAAAAAAGGTACAAAACCAGTCCCTGTGGCAGTACCCATTCAAAAGGTACATGTTTATACCTTATATACCCACTAAGTGCACATATTAGTACCTTAAAAGTTATTCATGAGTACCTAAAGTTTAGGCTATACCTTTTAAAAGGGTTTGGTCCCTGTGACAGATTTTGTACCTTCTTTAAAAAAAATAAGGTCCTTCTCTCTGTCCTTCTGAGTGCAAATACATCTGTTAGATGTCTGAGGTCACCTGAGCAGAAAGTATTTACCAACTAGATCTAGGTTAAAGTTGAGGGGTGACAGTGCTTTTTTCATTGCTGAGCCAAAACTGTGGAATAGTCTTCTGGGTTAACTTCCAAAGTAATTTCAACAGAACCTGAATTCAAATCTAAGCTCAAAACAGATCTTCTGGGAAGCCTAATATCTGCTCATATACAGTCCAAGTTAGAACCTCTCATAAATGTTTTGATTTTACCTCTTTGCATTGCATTGTGTTTTAGTTCATATGCACTTTCCACTGTTTTGATTTTAACTGAATGTTTGAGTTTAACTGTAGCTACAGCACAGCGGCCAACTACTATTACTTTATAAATACCATTTGTTCCTTTTCGAAAGGGAACTCACGCTGCATCATCCAGAGGACACTATGGGGGAAAGCCTCTGGCTTGACCAGTCTCTTAAAAGGGTCACCGGATTCCTATTTTCCACAAGTTGGTATGACTCTTTAGGGTCTTCATGTAAAGTTTGTAACATAAAATTCCTACATGGAATTCCTCTATGGCATCATTACCGGTGTGACTGTGAGTATAAAAGGGCGACTGAGGAACACGTCATCTTCTTCTTTGTCTTCAGGGATTGTTTGTTGTGAGCAATATCAGTTTGTAGCAGTAAATGAAGAGATGTCGAATCTATCACAAATTCAGTATGGCATACCACAAGGCTCAGTACTAGGACCGTTGCTGTTCACTCTGTACATGCTACCCTTGGGAGATTACATTGAATTGCATTAGCTTTTTCTCTGCGCCCTGACAAAATTTACCAATTCACAAACTTAATGGAATAAAAAAGTGGATGACTGGTAATTTCCTACTACATAATTATTGGAAAAAAACTGAGATTCTAATTATTGGTCCAAAAACCTCTGCATGTCATAACCTAGAATACTATTTAATACTTAAAGGTGCAACATGTAAAAAATTGGAGTATCTATTGACAGAAATGCAATATGACATCCATAACTATATTTTCAGTGGTGTATAAAGAACTTACTTAATAAACCGTAATGTTATTATTACCCTAGAATGAGACATTTATATCTCCATAACCGCAGGCATCCCCTTCTATGAAGGTCACCATATTGTGACTTCATCTTTCTACCGTAGCCGACAGCAAACACACAGCGCTACAGAGCGCTGTTTCGTCACTACTTTGAAAGAGAAGCAGCAGAAAGCTAGCCTAGAAATCTAGACGCACCCTAGCGGCAGCAAAAATCATTTTGCCGCAAAGTGTGGTCTAGCAACTCTCTGTTGACTTTCGAAGTGGAAAAACCAAACTCTGGTAGGGCCAATCACATCGTGTCTAGAGTCGGCGGGCGGGCTTAACATAATGACGACAGAGTTGAGACGGTAAGAGCAAGCTCGGACATACTCGGTTTTAGTCGTTCATCCTCGAATGCGGCCGGCGCCGCGTGCGCTGTTACAAAAAAGCTGTGGCGAAACGATCAACTTGTCCTTTTTGCCGCAGTTGTGCTATGGCGTTGAGGATAAAGGCTTTACTCCGTGTCAGCACGCTCTCTGATCGGTATAGGCGCACGGACCTCTCCCGAATCATCTCAAGCAAGCACCACTACTCCGCCCCGTTTCCCTCGTAAGCTGATATTAGTATTTAAACATTCTCTATGATATTATTTTTTTAATGACACACTGTCTCTTGCTCTCTCATACGCACACGCACACATACTGCCTCTTTCTCTCTCACACATATGTAGGCTAGACTTTTAATGATTAGTGTTTTATTCTTAAAGTTTGTGGCTCGTGTAAAAAACAAAAAAAAATCCCTTATTTTGGGGATGGATTCCGGGAAATCTCCCTTATTTTCAATGTTCAATGTTGACAGCTGGACTGGATACGGTAAAAGTTTGATAACTTGTTCCGCTGAGTACGTCACATTCTTCGTTGCTCTGATTGGCTTTAGCGCTATCCAATTGCGTGCAGAGAGAATTTGAAAGACAACCATTTATCCTGCCCTTCGGATTAAGCCCTGTCAATGAAGAGTCTCCAGACCTAACATCTTGATGTAGGTCTGGCATGCCAGGCTAGCAGAAAGCTAGAAGCTAGCCCTAAACTCCGTGAGTAGTGACTTTTCCCTTGTGAGTGGTGTAAAATATGTAGTTGGGATTGTTTCATGTAACTTAGTTCTCCTTCGCTGTGTTATGGGTTTGTTATGTGGGGATAAATGTGCTGGTTCGTGAGACAGCTGATTAGTACTCATGTCATTGACCATAAAACAGTATGTTACACACATCACTAACCTGTCGATCGCAGTGGGCTGAGCCCTTAGTGCAAACTCACAACCGAACCGCTAGATGTCACTAAAAATCACACACTGCACCTTTAATGGCTGCTCCGTTGAGTCATCATCATCAGTAAGGAACCTGGGTGTGCTTTTTGATACCAATCTTTCATTTGAAAGTGCACCAGTTCTTCTGGGTTGAACCAGTTCTTCTGGCACAACCTTCTGAGTTGTGCGGCACATCCGTTGAGGCAATGGTTGGTAAATTCAATTCAATTCAAAATTATTTGTATAGCGCTTTTCACAATACATATTTTTTCAACAGCAGCTTTACAGAAAGTGCATGTACATAGAAAAATACAGTTAGTTAATCGTATTCATTTAGGGCGTGACATATCGCCAGCGTCGAGTCTTCTCTTCACAGGGGTTTAGTCATCTCATCGCAGGTGTTGGGGCATCTGAAGTCTCCGTAAGAAGCTGGATACAAACTGGAGCTGACTTTCGCCATTTACCTTGGGACTCAGCGTCCCGAGATAACAGCAGAAATGCAGATGGGAAATAATTAGCATAGCTGCTGTTCATAATATTAATGCATTCGATCTGATTCAACAGTGGTATAAAAGGTAAGCATTATGTGAATGTTTGGCTAAAGAGATGTGTATTTAATCTAGTTTCAAACTGGAACAGCGAGTCTGAGCCTCGAACAAAATCAGGAAGGAAGGCTATTGCAATAAATTCATAAATTCAATGAGGGAAGGTGCCTCAGCATCTTTTAAACATTCATACTGTGCAGTCCATGCACTAACCAGTGGGAGGACCTGGCCCGTCTCAGTTTGCGGATCAGAGACAGGGTCAGAAAGCAGGTGTGGCTACCCACGGCCTCCTCCTCCGAGGATTAGGTCACAAAGGAGGTGCTATCCAGTGGATCACTTCCCCCAGCCTTTTTGATAATATTGTCTCTGACATAGAGTGTAGTTAGGCCTCCTCTCAGTTTAGAGAAAGGTTTTTGATGAGGCTTCCACTCTTTGAGCTCTTTTTAGTGAGTTTGGTTGAGCAAAGTAGGTCTCCCCTCACTCTTGAGGCTAGTTAAGTCCCTTACTTTAGAGGGTCATTAGGCAGAGTATTCCGCTCCCCTTCTGCGCATTTACAGTAACAAGTTGTATAGGCTCTCTGACAGTCTCGTTGATGTATAGATCCTGGAGAGCCTTCTCGGGGCAAAATGAAAATGAGTAAAGGCTCTATGTTCATGAAAATGAGTAAAGGCTCTATGTCGCTAAAAATCACACACTGCATCTTTAAGGAAGATATATTTTTTACATATGATTCCAAGCTTTTGAGCTGTACCATTGGGCCAAGCCTTTTTTGGCCCTGCAAAGGAAGGGAGCAAGGAACTGTATCTTCCTCGTTAAAGGTATGTAGCTTGGGCAATGGCTGTAGGGAATAGTGTCACTGACAGCTAGCTAGTGCATCCTTTAAGGAAATTTTGACTCCCTCAGATTCAATCTTGAGTGCTTATGTCACGCATGCAATCCCCTCAGCATGTTGGATTGGGCATGTGTACTCTAGAAGATGCAGTGAACAAACTCCGAAAGCATTACAACCTCCGGCAAGAGCATGACGGCCATCTTATCACGAGACACAGGCGTAACTTGCGTATCTCACTGGCTCCGATGATAAAGGTACCTGGTGAACCCCCAAAAGTCCAGAATCTCCAGCCCCTTCATCTCCCACCCAAGTAATGGGTCATCCAGGCAGACAATAAAAAAATCCTTCAAGGCTGAATTCTTGAAAAATCTGAGCCAGAGAACCCACCGGCTGGCCCTGTTGGCGTAGGCCCATCAAGTTTTGGACTCGCCCCTTCCTCTTCTTCTCTGTGACTACGTTTACATGCAGCCAATTTTTGGGTTGTGGTCGGGTTAAGGTCACTTTTCGGGTTTCTGAAGCATTAGGGATAACCCGTTTACATGCGTCAGCAGAGAGAGTTTCTCTTGTATACATAGAATTGCAATATCCCAATGTAAACGGCGACGCGCGGTTCAGCGTCTGGACGTACGGACAACCTTAAGACGCAATATGCGTCATTTCCGATTCTTCTTCCTGTATCCAAAGACAACAAAAACAGCAGCATGCAGATAATGAATAGTTCGGGGCAGATAGCAATCGCCTTTGTTTGCGCTTAGAGACTGGTAACGTTACTGAGCTCGCTCCAAAAGTATGCTGTGCTGTGTCTCGCCATGTTTACTTCCGGTATACTGCACTTTTGTATGTGCCGAGAAGTTTCTCTACTCAAAAGACCAAGATTCCTTGCGAACAGAACATGCACAGAACACAAATCACTATGGGGGTATGCCGATACGCGTTTACATGACCAAAAATTCGGGTTAGAAAAGGGTACCCCAATATCCCGGTTTTTAAAATCCGGGATATGAGCATTTTTCGGGTTTTGCCGGTGCTTTACATGGCCGCTCGCGACCGGGTTATTGCTAATATCCTGGTTTTGAAAGGGTTATTGGCTGCATGTAAAGCGCAGTCTGTATTAGGAGGAAGGATATGAACCCCCATCATGCTGGATCTTAAGGTGACTGAGTCCTTCTGTCACGAACACACACACACACACAGGAAACGTAAGATCCAATAGCAGTGTTTATTTATAGGGTAATCCGTACTCAAAACCAGTCCAGGCGAAGGTCAAAATCCAAAAAGGCAATCCAAAAACATAAAAGACAAACACTAGAAAAAGGCTCGAAACAAGCAGAAGTGTGCGGACAATATACAAGGACTCCATGACAAACACTGAAACAGACAGGGTATATATACACAAGTGCTAACAGGGTGACGAGAAACAGCTGAAAGGCAATGAAAAATCAGTGACAGACAGGATCATGGGAATTGTAGTGAGAATGCATACAGTAGACACCGTGAAAACTGAAGACCTCTAGTGTTTAACCCAGGGAACAACCAAACAGTGTGACAGAAAGGCTAGAAATGCTCTCTTGAAGTACAGGTACTGGACCTACTGATTATCATATAGAGTGTCGCGTTCACCTTCATGCCATTCCAAGCATGTTTGCCTTTTTTCTTTATCCACAAAAGAAGATATTTTGAAGAATGTTTGTTACCAGACAGGTTTGGTTGCCACTGAGCATTGTATTGTAAAAAACAAAACAAAGAGACATTTCCTGAAATATCTTTATGCTGCATGGAATAAAAAAAATATAACGTCAACACAAGTGTTGTTATTTTATTGTTGTCTGTTGTCTAATAAAAAGTCTAGTTTTGTTAGCTCATATTATTCTGAGAAATGATTGTCTTCTTTCCGATCTCAGGCCTGTAGGTCCCTTATCTAAACCAGTTTATGATAAAACCAAATGTATCCTTGGTTTGCAAGGTCTGGTCATGAAATAAAATGTATCTGCCCCGTTTTCCTGTCTCTCGAAGATGAACACTTATCAGTCAGCCATGTGGCACGGCGCACATCTTTAAGCCATTTGCGGAGAGAGCAGATAAAGAAGCTCATTCAGGGTCCCTTCATCTCAGGGGAAGTGGATGAGACTCACTCATAAGAGACTGACTGACAGCAGACCTCCGTGTGCACTGTCTACAGGACGCTTTAGTTCGGACAAAGTGTTTTGATAGACTATCAACTATCTTAAATACCTGCATATATTTGCTGAAACATTACAGCTTTTTAATGAAAGAAATACTGTAATTCTCATCCTGTAAATCATGCAATTCCAAAAAAAGGTCATGTGTTGCTTAGACTGCTATGTGGATCTGTACAGAGGTTTGAAACCACATCGAGCAAATTTTATTTTTATTAATTTATTTGTTTGTTTGAGTTGAACTATCCCTTTCAATCGTTGTAAAACATCTCTGCATATTACACTACCATGTCCAGAAGATTGGGGTCTCTGAATAGAATGTAAAATGTTATTTATTCCTGTGCTGGAAAAGCAGAATATATAATAAAACAATATAATATAGCTTAAATTATGCAGACACATTTGAGTTTGTTCCCATTCGACCAGCAGACGAAGAACTTCATACAAGTTTAATGTTCAATGCCTTTGATATCAGAACATGAGGACTGTGATTCTATCAAAGATTTGGTGGAGGTACAACTCCTGGAAACCCAACTCAGACTATTTAGAAAACACTCACACTCCCTCCAGTCTATCAGAGTATGTCAAATTACCCTTATTAGCTGATCATTCTGATTATGCTCAAATTGGGCATGTTTCTATTGTAGCTCTCTTCTCTAAGAAAACCTCCTCCCAAAAAACCACTGCGCCTCACTAAAGTCTGACTGAAGCCACCGTGAAAGAGCCTTTTGAGTGACTTCCAAAATTGACGACGGACACGTGAACTCTTTCCTCCAGTGAATTTTATATAGTGAATGTGCAGGGAAACTACTTTTCCTCGATTTACTGAAGCAAACGCATTTGCAGCTGCACATGCTAAAACATTGAGCATCAGGCTAGCTCATAGGCTATGCTGTGGCAACTGCACATCCAATGGCGCGGGGGCGTCTCTGAGGTAACTTAGCCCTACGTCATTACACGATCTTCAGTCTTCAGGTGCCTTCGGGGTTTCAGACACGCTACACGATTTCCACCAATCAGATGCATCACTGTGGGATTGTTCAGGATTGTGGGTAATAAAATACTTATCCAATACGTCGCGAATAAAAGGCCTTTATCTTAAAGCTGCAATACCTAAGATTGCATGTCGCTAGAGGGCGCTACATTCAAAACAGCAACAACGGCTTTGCTCGATGACGACGTGGTAGGAACGCGAGGAATGATGGGAACTGTTGTTTTCAACTCCACCGTGGATAAATCAGTCTGGCGGGAATCGAAAATTAGTTGTCATGGATGAGGTAAAGCTTCGACTTCTCATAAATGTCTTCTCGTCTGGTGTGCGACCCCCTTTACAGCCAACAGTTCACATTCAGAGAATAATTGAAAAGAATAATGCACCAGAATGTGCTCCATTCCATTACAAATGCGCGAAACAAGCTGACGTTTGTTGCTTGATAAACGCAAATGCACAACTACAACTTCCGCATTTGTCCAGGACTACACGCAGTACGAGCGGAAACCGAGGTAACGCGGATATGACGCGATTGACTGGCGACTCCCAGCTCACCCCTGCTCACACGCCCCGTTTCCTTGGTTAAAATCTCAATTTTCTCGCGATTTAAACATTGCTTGAAACATTTGGAATATTGTAAGTTATCATCTTAACTAAATATATAACACTGGCCTTGTGATTTTGGGATATTTTAATGCAAAAATCTTAGGTATTCCACCTTTAAAACAAGGTTAGTGCCCCATGATCTTTTGGCGTTTATATGAGCATATACAATCGCTTAGTACAGCCATATCTGGTTTTAAGTCTACCATGTATGGTTACGTTTTTATGGCTTATATCTCAAATGTCAATGGAGAAATTCCATTGAATTTTACTTCCGGCACCGGCTGTGGGCGGGACTGTGATGCTCTATTAAGGTCACAGTTCCAATAACGTCAGGACTGCAGATGTGGCAAAAAAACCTGCAATGTCCATAACGTAAGATGCCAGACGTGTTCAAGAACTTGCAGTGACTTGGTGTAAGAGTGGAGTAACATCTCACAGCAAGAACGAGCAAATCTGACAGATATTATTATAAAAAAAACTTTTACTTATTAAGAATTTCACATTATAGAGACATCTAGTGGCTATAGAGACATCTAGTTTTACAGATGATTTTGTATTATGTAGGCTATAAGGAAATAATAAAAACACAACATTTCAAAATTCTACACAATCTACATTTTAGTTTATTTTAAAACAGGAAATAAACTGTTGACTGACGCTGTGATCTTTCTTAATTTGACTGACTGAAACTTGGGCCGTTGGCCGTGGGAGTTCACCTACGTTAGCAGCGAACATCTCATTAAGTGAGACGGAGAAGATTAAGAAAAGACATTTTAGGTACTAAAAAAGCTACTCTCTTAATTTCTACAGATTTCAGCATCGCTAGAAAACGTACAACAGCGATCATACAAACCACTGAATTTTAAAGCAGTAATAAACGCTGACATACTGAGCTAGTTTGCACTGTAAAACCATGTTGTTGGAATTTTCCTCTTTAAAAACAAAATAGCAGCAGAATTTCCAAGAAATTAAAGCATTTTTACCTGTGGGCATCTTCGTTTCTAGCAGCAGTGATCGAATCGGTGTCTGAGGAGATTGTTGAAGAGAGCTGTTATTTTACGTAGTCACCAGCAGCGGGTGGCACACGTGACTCGTGTCGCGAGTCATTATGGCAAAATACAGATTTACTTCGGTTTAAATGAAACCATTGTAATCCTGAAAGTATCCCAGCCTTTTTCACAAAGTAACTATAATCTGATTACTACGTTTTTGATGTAACTGTAACGAATTACAGTTACTGGATTTTTGTATCCTAATTACATAACGCCGTTACGTGTATTCCGTTCCTCCCTAACCCTGTGTATTGCAGTTTTTCGCACTTCCGGGTAGGTTCCATGTTTCAGATTAGAATGTTGCCGCTTGGCTTTTAAATATGAAACTAAACTAAGCCATTCCTCTTCTGTTTCATATGTGTTGTGAGGAAGGCCACAGTGCCTGATCTCAGCGGGTACATAACTGCATCCAGCTGCTGTTGACTGGAGCGGATGTGTGGTGTCTTATACTGTGGAGAACTGCTATGGACTGATAAAGCCTGCCCCGCACTAACAGATTCTAAACATCTAATCAGATTTACAAAATATGAGAGACCACAAACATGGCGGAAAAAGAAAAGAAATCCTTCCACGTTTGTGGAGTGCTGCGATGTGACCAAGATAGCACACTAACAGTGTCCCGTCACAAACAACCAGAGTCCAGACTGTGAACAAGGGAATTCTGGAAAAATCTCTTGAAACGTGACTTTATGCTGCGTTCCAGGCAGGTTTTTGAGCTCGTAAATCACGACTTCAAACCACGACTTACGACTTTGAAGCATTCCAGGTCATTCACGCCAAACTACCTAGATGTAAACAAACCATCATGGCGGACCTTACGGGCTCACGCGCATTTGTAATAATTTCTAACGCCAAAGGTGCTTACTCTTTGTTTATTTGTGGAAAACTGAGGAGGAAAAATAGCGCATGAGGCAAGATAAGCTGTTATACCTTTTATTTTACTTTATTTGTATATATTTGGAAATGTACCTGCAGAAACACTGCATCCGTAGGGGCTGTCATTGGTTCGCAGGCTATGTGACGTCAGAACTCGTAACTGGGAGTACATTTATCTAGTACGAGTTCACGGGTTGGAAGTCACGGGTTTGACTGCCGTTCCAGTGCACTTTCACGGGTTTAAGGTTGGAAAAACACGAGTTACAGGTTGCCTGGAACGCGGCATTAGAGTGATGTCGTGTTATGCTTCCGACAGCTCGCTTTCTGATTGGGTATCTCTTCGTTCCTTGCAACATGTTGGATATTTACGCTTTTACCCAAACGTTCTGTAGAACCATCAAGATAATCAGGATTTTACCTAGCATTGTTGGAATGGGAGACTTGAGCACAAAATCGGTTTTGAGCACTATCCCGATTATCTTGAAGTACTTTAAAGTAGTCAATTTTGTATCCCTTAAAACTCATCATTGATCACCAAAATGATATTGAATTTTTCCCCCTTGAAATAACATTTTTCATGCCTTAAAATAGCTTGAATGTAAGGTCCTGTCCACACAGAGACGTGTTTAGCTGTATACGTACACATTTTTGTCGTATTGGCGTTTCGTCCAGAGGGATCCGGAGTTTTGGGACCCTGAAACCGCTATTTTTTGAAACCGGGTCCCAGGATGGATAAATCTGAAAACGACACCCTTGCGCTTTCGTGTGTACGGCCAATCCATATATTTTGTGAAACGTTGATGTCATCACCCCACTGTGTCGACTAGTCAGACAATCAAGTAACAGCAACAACAACTGCCGAACTGCTTGTATAATAATAATAATAATATAATATAATGCGGCAGAAACTACTGAACCTCTTGTTTTCCTTTATTTATTATTCACTTGAATGTCTTTTATTTAATTAATTTATTTAGGCCTATACTTTCTTTCGTATGCTATGGTGCTTGTCTGTTGTCCCATTAAGAAAATTCGTATTTTGTAGGGAAGCAAAAATAATATTCGACGATCGATGTGAATTATTTGATTATAACGGCTATTGAAAAACACACCCCTAATGTTCCACTCCAACATTACATTTCTCTTATTGTAGGCCTATACTTGTAGCCATTAAAGAAATGTATTTAGTTTTTGTTAATTATGTTTAAATATTTTTTTTATTTAATCTATGTTGATTATGAAAAGTGACTTCATTTTGACCACATTAAGTTTTGTTTTGTATAAAGACTTTCTTTAGAGTGAATTTCGTTTTGTATAAATTGTAATTTTAATCAATGTTCAATCAACCAGTTACCTGGATTTAAAGGGGGTGTTTAGTCCGTTTTTTCTTTGCATAATTGTGTTTATGGGGTGTATTACAACATGTATTCGTTATTTGTTTTTTTTTAAGTCCTATTTTTCATAAATTTCACCTTTATTGTAAGCCGCGCTCACCTCTGTTGCTGGAACGACCGGTTGACTTCCTGATTCTATGAAACCACTCCCTCGGAAACTCTTTATGGGCTCAGATTGGTTAGTTTGTGCCGGTGTGTTGTGATTGGCTAAACTGCGAAGTGAGCGTTGTCCGGAACCGTCACGCCCCTTCCCTGTACGGGAGAATGTTGCATGTGGTCTGGTCAATGTAAATAATGCTGTCGATAGGCTTACTGCCGTATCAGTTTAGCCCAAATTGACCCAGAAAGCGCCGATGAAGAGAGACAGTCAGAACCTCCTCAAACACGTTTGTTACAAAACGTTTCTGAATGGTACGTGTTTGATTTATGATTATTCTATTATTACATAAGAAGTTTGATACCCTGTTATAATTGAAAATGCTAATGCTGCTTGTTAGCTTTTTGACATACGTTTTTATCTTGATTAAACATTTAATACAAATTATAGGGTTAGGGTTAGGGTTAAAAAACATCTAAATAAATGGCTATTGTAAACAAACACTGTTGACATTGATCGCGTTTATAAACAAATCGCAAAATTACGTCATAAAGTAGCTATACCTGGCAAATACATTTAATAAATATATATGATTACTAATTTAGCTTCAAAGTGTACACGTTTGTCAGAGAAACCCGAAATAACATAACAAAGTGACTATAAAAACGGCGATGGCATTTGTTTACATCCTTGCTAAAAGCGAAACCATTAACGTTACGTCTAAAATTATACTAATACATTTAAAACGATTAAGTCTTACTTACAGGTTGTTGCCCAACAAGTGCTGCATCTGGTTTTAACGTTGGAACAGCTTCAGGTTTGAGCAAAAGTTTCTTGTGTAATCCGGCATTGAATTGGTGTAGATTCAGGAAGCTGTCTTCAGTGAAATGTGCCGCACAAAGAGCTAAATTACGATTGTAATTGTCAGAAACATTATTAAACATAAATGTTAGCCATTGTTGACGGACTGAGCATCCGAAGGAAGCCCGAACACAGAAGACCTGACATCTGGATGAAAAATAGCACACTTTCAGACGGCATGGCTAAGTTCAGCTCTCCCCTGTAACTCTTCCTCTTCGGCAATGACGCAGCTATATGCGCATGTCCTATTTTTCCATATTCCGGAGGGAGTGGTTGATGCAAATGTGTGGGTTAGTGACGTACCATAACCCAGCTGTAGTCCAAATCCAGTCGTTTTTGTAGGCAATTATACTTCCTGGTTTATAAAAGACGATATCTCTGCTTACACTGAACTTTCAGCGCTGCAACTTTGCAGATACTGTTCATGCACCAACAGCAACATTACACACTATTTAAAATAAAAATTGTGAGACAGGAAACCCCCCCCCCCCCCCCTTTAATAAATAAGAAGCAAATATAGGCTATAGCAGACAACATAATCCGGACATGGAAGCGCCGCGCTATATATATATATATATATATATATATATATATATATATATATATATATTTAGGGGTAGGGAATAATTTAATTCTCGATGCATCGCGATGCGGACGTGGACGATCCTGAATCGATTCACAAATATCCCAAAATTCGATTTTCCAAAAAAAAAAAAAAAAATTATATATATATTCATGGAAACGTTAAATTGACAAGAAAGCATGAAGACGGAAGTGCAGTGACCGAAGCCCGTCTGACGCTGCACATAACAGAGACGCGAAATGGCGCAGATTCCACAACACCCTCCTTGTTCAGGTTAAAAGCTGGCGTGTGAAATATTTTGGCTTCTGAAGTTGAAGGGAAAGGGACTGGGCAAGAGCCACGCCTGTAGTTATAAGCTTTGTAGAATAGAACCAACGACGGAAACACGACAAATCTGACAAGCCATATGACACCGTTTCCAGCCAGAGGAGGAAAAACATCTGGCTGTACCGGTCGTTATAATATTAATTTACTACAAGTAAGTTAAAGTATCTGCTCCTAGTTCAGGGCACACGTTTATTTTCCTGTTGGTTTTTTGGAATGCTAATAAAATATATTGTACGTTAATTCTTTATGGGTCATTACTTTGTACATTTAAAGGAAAGTATTTATAGTCACACACACAAAAGATTTAGATAATCGATTTGTAACATTATAAATGTCTTCACTGTAACTTTTGATCAACTTAATTTAATTTATCCTTGATGAATAAAAGTATAGATTTCTCTTTTTCTTTCTCCCAAAAAATTAAGAAAATTCTTACCAACTCCAAACTTTTGAACTGTATTGTTTAATGTTACAAAAGCTTTCTATTTCAGATAGATGCTGTTCTTTTGAATTTATGGGTGATTCTCTGAATTGAGGTGCCTTCAAGCCCCACAAACTTGCTTCAAAGATTTTCAATTGAAGGAAATCACAAAATGCATTTTAATGCTGTCAATTAATAGAACCAGGTGCCTTTGCGTTATAATGCAACACAATTGTTCAAAAATTATTTTAAGATAATGGTTTGCTTAAGTAGTAGACAACAAGCATGTTTGCATGTCTTCACTAACCATCATTACATTTTCATTGAATATCCAACAAACAAAAAGTGCAATTAATACCAAAATGATGTTGCTGCTAATATAAACATATGTTGGTCTAGTGTATTTTTGTTTACTGTTGTAAAATGGAAAATCAATAATTGCTAATCGAAAATAGTTAATAATCAAAAATCGACTGTAATTAGAATCGGGACTTCAATAATATTAATAAAATTAAACTGCGGAAATCAGACAGATAGCTACCCCTGAATATATATATATATATACATATATATATACAGCTATGGAAAAATTAAGAACCACTGCCAAATCAGCAAGTTGCTCTGGATTTATTATTTATATTATAAATAATAAATCCAGAGCAACTGCTGATTTGGCAGTGATCTCATAATTTTTTCCATAGCTGTATATATATACTTGTATTGCTCGTGAACTGGAGCTCGTCTCATAAATTAACCGAAACTACATACAGAAAGCTCGAAATGTCTACGTTTAAACAACATCGACAAACAACAATTCAAAACGAAAAGAAACAGATAACCCTCTCTAATAGCCTAATCCGTCTGCTAACTGAATCGATATTGTGACTCCCTATTTGTACCAGGCAGTTTATGGTTGTTCAACAAAGTTCTTGGTAAAAAAGAAAAAAAAGAAAAGAAGCAACTGTGCCTAATATTATTGTATAGCCTAGTATTTATTTTACTGTCTATATCATAGTAGCCTACAGTGCGCAAGGTTTTATGCTCATGCTCTAAGTCTTCTTCTTGCATTTTTAGTGCATCTCTATTGCAGAATTACAGCGCCACATACTGGTCTGGGATGTATACAACATCGTTTTGAGATGGTTTGATTGGTTTCGTGTGTATGCAGATATTTTTCGAGACTTCGCCGTGTTTACGGACTTTTTTTTAGAACGAGAAAAAAAAATCTTGGATAAGGAAAGCTCTGGCTTCGTGTGCATGTGGCCTAACTCGACACCCTTGCCTCATTTAGTATATTCGGTTCTATGAACATCGTCTGATGTTGTTTAAAGCCCTTTGAACAGTTTGCACCGAAACTGTCTTTTGGACCTTGAACCGTTTGGTTCCCATTGAAGTCCATTATATGGAGAAAAATCCTGGAATGTTTTCATCAAAAACCTTAATTTCTTTTCGACTGAAGAAAGAAAGACATGGACCTCTTGGATGACATGGGGGTGAGAAAATAATCAGCAAAAGTTTTTAAAAAGTGAACTACTTCTTTAATATTCAACAATATTATTGATCTGCTTGCATTGACACCATTATATGAGAACTGAACTGAGCTGGACGATGACATCACTGTTTTCTCCAGAGCAGCTGTATAGATGAAGTGAACTAAATTAATTTAAAAAAAAAAATACTACAAAAATGAACCATCACTGAATTTACTTGACACTCATTTCTTCTGGAAACAAACTTTGTTGCATTATTTTCCTGTTATCTCTGTAAAGCTGTTTTGAAACAATCTGTATTTTAAGAAGCACTTAATAAATAAAGGTGACTTGACAGCTTATGATATTCTGGTCTTTAGACCTGATTTGACCCAAGTCTATCAAATATTCACTCACAGTACCAATTAATGACCTGCCGAGACTATTCGTAAAATCAATCTCTCCTTAACAAGGGGCAAATACAAAACCTTAAACCTGAAAAATCACCCCAAACTCACGGAGTGTATATATTGTTTTATTGAATCAGGATGTACTAAAATATACAGAACACTGACACTTGCCAATCCAGCGGCAACATAGAGATGCAATGATATAGAGAAATCCTCCATTACTTTCTCCCAGATTTCAATGTGTATGGAACAGCTTTCACTTCATGGATGGTGAAACCAAACTGGGAAACTCTTTACTTGAAGAGGTGTGCATAAGACTGACATGACACCTTCATAATCTTAGGAAACCACTTAGTTTTATTGGTTAACATTACATTAAACTGTCATATATTTGGTTTAGACATTGGCTGTTATGAGGCCATTATAACTGTGTCATGAATATTATTCTACAGTGGTACACATTGAATTTGTCATTGACATGTTATAATGGCCTCATGACAGCCAATGTCAAAACCAACCACCTGACAGTTTAATATAATGTTAACCAATAAAGCTAAGTGGTTTCCTAAGTCTGATACTTAATCTGCTATGTCATGTTTATGACAGGTTGTGATGTCTTAGTAAGTTGTCATGACAAAGACATCTCAAACAATGTCATATTTGCATTAAAAATGTCATAATTGAGCATATGACAGTAAATGAAAATCATCAAAAACATGCATTAACCCTCCTTCATATTCATAACAAACGCCATGTCATGATTATGAAAGTGTCATGTCAGTCATATGCACACCCCTTCAAGTAAAATATTACCAGAGACGGCATAGAAATGGCTTATTTTACCATGATATTTATTTATTCTTGCTAGGGTGTGTGTGTGTGTGTGTGTGTGTGTAGAGGGATGTGGGTACAATGTACTTCCTACTTTCAGAAACCCAATTAATCCAGCTTTATTTTGATGTTGTAGGTAGTATTTACAAAAAAAAAGTCCAAAAATATTTTTCAGATTTTCCAGTTCTGGGATTCATAGTAAGAAAGTTTCAACAAAGGTTCTTTCAAAAAAAAAAAAAAAAAAAAATGAACGAAAAACAACAACAAAAAGATTAGAAAAAAGGATAACACTGTTCGTCTTCTTTCTCTAATAAAACTTGTTAGCAGTTATTTTCAATACATAATTCTTTCTGTATTAAAAAGAGCTTTGCTGATAGGTCATCCAGCTTTCTCACTGCACTGCTCTGCTGTTATTAGACTTTAAGACTGCCGTATGAGGAATAAATAAAAACAATGGCTCTGTAAAGAAAGCTGCTGAGGACAACAGATCTAAACCGATGTAAGAACAAGAGTCACGACAGACACAGACGTCTTTGGTCCGGGAAGATAACATCTCCCATTCCATCTGACAGATTCGATCCAGACATTTATTCAGAGTTTAAACATACTGTAGCTTAAGTGGACTTCTCCATTTATCCGCCAATCTTCTGGGTTCTTGAAGAATGCTGTGCTGTCATCTCACATGATTCATTTAATTGCACCAGCTGCAGTGGTTGTATAGTTTAGTGCAAAAAATGACTCTTTTGAAATCATTCAATCTGCTGTAAAACCTATGTTGTAAAATGAATTAGAAAATAATAGACCAGGAATAATAATAATTTAAAAAAAAATCCATGTTCCAGTTTGATGCATTCAAAATTAAAGGCTGTGAACGTCCACATCGCTCTCTCTGTTACTATCCTTTGTATGATTGTAACGTGAGTTTCTGACACAGTGAACACACACCTCGATAAGAAACAAGCACCTTTGGAAAAGAACAGTCTTTAGGACTTCTGAACGCACTTCCACGCTCTGAAACAGGATCCACAGTTTCCATGACTCTCGCGGACATCTCGCGAGCGCTCAACCTCGCCGTTTCCTCATCGTCCGCTTCAGATTGCTGATGTGTTTCAGTCTCCACAGCGACACACCATTAACAGGTTGCTGTCTTCAAACGACCCCGTTCTCAGTTCAGCTCACATGGCCACTAGGGGTCCTCGTCCATATCGTCCAGGTTTGGAGCCATGATGAAGTGCTTAGGGTACATCAGACTGTGCTCGAAAGCGTACTTTTCCCAGCGTGCGTCATCGCTCTCGTGAGTGATGTAGCGTTCCCCTCTGCGCGTCTCAAACTCTCGCAGATCAAGCCACGTCTGGTAGTCCTGGGACAGTGCACACATGGACAGGTTGAGGTATAAAACCACAAACATTTAGAAGGGATTTACAGGTCTCTAGGCTGTTTACCTGTAGCCATGGATGACTGAGAGTCTTATCCACACTGTAACGCTTCCTCATCTTCACTTGGAGAAGATTGTTGATCAGATCTGTAGCTACAGAGTTCAAATACACGATAAGGGTGTTTTAAAATTACAGATCTGTGTGGCATTTACCAAAAGCCAATTAAAAATTAGAGAGTACACTTTCATTCTAGGTGTATGTACATATCAGAGATATACTTATAAGAAAGACAAATATACACTCACCTAAAGGATTATTGAAAAACACCTGTTCAATTTCTCATTAATGCAATTATCTAATCAACCAATCACATGGCAGTTGCTTCAATGCATTTAGGGGTGTGGTCCTGGTCAAGACAATCTCCTGAACTCCAAACTGAATGTCAGAATGGGAAAGAAAGGTGATTTAAGCAATTTTGAGCGTGGCATGGTTGTTGGTGCCAGACGGGCCGGTCTGCAGTATTTCACAATCTGCTCAGTTACTGGGATTTTCACACACAACCTTTTCTAGGGTTTACAAAGAATGGTGTGAAAAGGGAAAAACATCCAGTATGTGGCAGTCCTGTGGGCGAAAATGCCTTGTTGATGCTAGAGGTCAGAGGAGAATGGGTTGACTTTGACTGAAATAACCACTCGTTACAACCGAGGTATGCAGCAAAGCATTTGTGTAGCCACAACACACACAACCTTGAGGCGGATGGGCTACAACAGCAGAAGACCCCACCGGGTACCACGCATCTCCACTGCAAATAGGAAGAAGAGGCTACAATTTGCAAGAGCTCACCAAAATTGGACAGTTGAAGACTGGAAAAATGTTGCCTGGTCTGATGAGTCTTGATTTCTGTTGAGACATTCAGATGGTCGAGTCAGAATTTGGTGTAAACAGAATGAGAACATGGATCCATCATGTCTTGTTACCACTGTGCAGGCTGGTGGTGGTGGTGTAATGGTGTGAGGGATGTTTTCTTGGCACACTTTAGGCCCCTTAGTGCCAATTGGGCATCGTTTAAATGCCACGACCTACTCAGTCACCAGATCTCAACTCAATAGAGCATCTTTGGGATGTGGTGGAACGGGAGCTTCGTGCCCTGGATGTGCATCCTACAAATCTCCATCAACTGCAAGATGCTATCCTATCAATATGGACCAACATTTTTAAAGAATGCTTTCAGCACCTTGTTGAATCAATGCCACATAGAGTTAAGGCAGTTCTGAATGTGAAAGGGGGTCAAACACAGTATTAGTATGGTGTTCCTAATAATCCTTTAGGTGAGTGTAATTGGTATATCCATATAACTTGGCATATACTGACAGATATACAGAACATATATTTGGCCTATACTTGAAATGCATAATTAACCCTAGTAAAGCCTGACAAATGGAAAAAATCCATAGAAAAATCAATATATACAAAAAATGAAATGCTGATAGACTGTAATGTAAATAAATGAGATCTTTATAGCGGTGTAATAGACTACTTACATAAAATGCAGCCATTCTATATCTGCTAATAATATTTATTAAGTTTTATTAAGATGATATTTAAATGCTCTGAGTTTTTATTTAGAGATAACAACGATGAATAAACATTCCTCAAAAGCCCGATGGATCAAATTTGATTCTCACATTTGAACATAATTTGTTTTTCTAAAAAAATGAAATAATGCATGTTTATTTTGAAACATTATTAACAATATAAAGGTTAAACTTACGTTTACTTAAAGATTTCACAGCAATAAGACACGTGAACCATGAGCACAACGTGGATGTTTGTACAATTATACCTTTTACAAAAAGACCTTTTACTTGATAAATAAAGTATAAACTATCGAGAGCATGTGGTAGATTGTGTGCAAAAGTTTTTTTCTTCTGCTTATTTATTTAATAAATAATCTACAGTAGAAACAATAATATTGTGAAATATTGTGAAATTTTAAATATAAAATGCAATTTTCTCCTGTGATGCAAAGCTGAAATTTCACACGATCATTCATAAATCATCAATGCTAATATGCCGCCCAACAAACATTTATTATTATATCAATTCTGAAAACAGTTGTGCTGCTTAATATTTTTGTGTAAACCGTACTACTTTTCAAAAAAAAAAAAAGATTCTTTGAAGAATAGAAAATTCTGAATTAAATTGAATAACTAGAATCTGGAACGAACCTGCAGTAATATAAATGTAAGCCAGATATAGAGCTGTACAGAGGGTTTCTTCACAAACAGTCCAACAATAAATGAAACTAATGTAATGATGAGTTTAAGTATAATTGCTCCCACAAAAATAAACCAAGCTATAAAACTAAATCATAATGATGTGAAATGTAGAGACAAAGAAATGACATTTATAGAGTTGTAGAGGAGTAGGACAGACTGAATTTGGGAGAGGCTGGTGTAATCTCTCAGGTCTGGGCGGAAAGAACTATTCTAAACACACACGGGGTGGACAGTCTGCTCGCTGTCTGACACACACCTATCTCCCTCTAAAAGATAGAAACCACGCAGTGTAGCACACACACATATTCAAATGAAAAACACCTCAGTCGTTTGTAAAACAGTCATACATTATTGCCTTGAAGACCAGTTTAAATTTGGCTGCAACTATTTAATCCCATGGTTTTTGTAACAAAAACAGATTCTGTTTTGGAAAGTAGTTATGTATGAGTTCAGGTGTAAAGCAGGGGACTTACCATCTGCAGAGATCTCTTTCCAGGGTGTTGACGGGTACATGAACGCTGCATTCTGGATTTGGTCATTAATATCCTCGTCCTCATTAAAGGGGAAGGTGCCACTCAAACTGACGTAGATAATGACTCCCACTGACCACATATCCAGGGAACGGTTGTAGCCTTTGCTGCGCAGCACCTTCGGGGCCAAGTACGCTGGTGTTCCCACCACTGAGCGCCGGAAGACTTCTCTCGATGATCCGAGCAAACCCAAAGTCGCACAGTTTTACCTGGAACATGAGGGCAAAGCGGTCATTCAAATGAGGATTTCCAGATGTGACCCAAAGCATTTACTCCAATGAGAAGTCAATACTTCAATATAAATAGAATATTTTTGCAAATAAAGTGGTAAAATATGTTTTGCAATCATGCCGCTTCTTTAAATTGAGGTTAAACCATTGGATTATTTTAATGATGCCTTTACTTCCTTTCTGGGGTTTGAAAGTGGTAGTTGCATAGTCTGTCAATGGAGGAACAAAAGCGCTCAGATTTCATAAAAAATATGTGTTCAGACTATGAATGAAAATCTTATGGGTTGGAATTAATTGAGGGTGAGTAATTAATGACAGAATTTCCAAATTGGGGTGAACAATCTCTTTTCAAAAACACAATTGCATGCATCTGGTTTTCTGATGTTGTTTAAAGGGTTAGTTCACCCAAAAATGAAAATTAAGTCATTAATTACTCACCCCCATGCTGTACCAACCCCGTAAGACCTCCGTTCATCTTCGGAACACAAATGAAGATATTTTTGATTTAATCTGAGAGCTGGATCACTCCTTCATAGACTGCCTAAGGGACTGACACTTGACGGCCAATAAAGTCATTAAAGAAAATGTTTAAATATTCCATGTGCCTACAGCGGCTCAATTATAAGTTTTTCAAGCGACGAGACTACTTTTTGTGCAAAAAAAAACATAAATAATGACTTTATTCGACTATTCCATTACTTCCTTATGGGCGCATGCGTCGAGAACTGCAGATGAGGACGTTCTTCTTCCAACTACTTCTTGTTACTGGCTGCTCACCGCTTAGGAGCACTTACCGCCACCTACCGTATAAGATGATGTGTTGATATAGCCGGAAGCGCAAAACTTTCTGTTTACAAGCAGAAGAAGATGCGCGCTGTACATACGCTTTTCAATTAGCGTATTTTCCGCACTATAAGGCGCACTTAAAAGCCTTTAATCTTCTCAAAAAATGACATTGTGCCTTATAATCCAGAGTGCCGTATACATAGATCATCATCTTACACGGTAGGTGGCGGTAGTACTCCTGAAGCGGTGAGCAGCCGGTAACAAGAAGTAGTCGAAGAAGAACGTCCTCATCTCAGCCCCTGTCCCAAATCGCGCACTTCACGAGGACTTGCGGTCTCGTGGACTTAAATTGCGCGTGCTTGCCGAGTCTATCGAGTCCGTAGGCTGTCCCATTTGGCATTTTAACGCTCTGAAGTGTGCTCAGCAGCGCCCCCTTTGTACCCTTGAAGCGGTCTTCCGCGAAGCCCGCATAGATGCAGGCTCCACGCACTTTAACTACCCAGGAATCCTTGCGAAAGGCCAATCAGACAACAGATGGGAGGAGATTTCACTCACGGATTGTAAAGATAGAATATTAAAGGTGTAAGTATCATTATGGTTATGACATAGGCATACATTTTACCAGTTGTACAGTCTATTCGACCTTTAGAGACCAGTGGTTGATATGTCAAACATAATAAAAGAGTGTTAAATAATACGATCGCATTATATGATTCATTACATAAATAGAACCAAATGTATTGGCTTTACTGAGTCATAAACGTATTATGAATATTGAAACCTATACATTTTTCTTAAACTCATTTTCATTTTGTGTTAAAATTGAACATTTTGTATTATTATTTACAACTTTTTTTATCATTTACATAACCATGACATCTATTGTAATGCCCAGGTGGCATATACAATTATAGAACTTTAAAAGCAGGCTGTGTATTTCACATGGACATAAGATTTGAGAAAATAAAATAAATCCTGCTTTTGTACTTATACTGTCTATGCAACAACCAGACCGTCTTCCTGTTTCCGGCGTGACGATCGAGTCTGTCCCAAAAATACCTCTCAATGCGCCCTCGAAGACTCGCGCTAAGGGCACTATAGGTCTGCACTTCATGACGTAACCGAAGTGTGGACTCTGAGGAAGTCCACAAGTCCGGAGTGTGCCATTTGGGACAGGGCCTCAGTTCTCGCGGAAATCTCTTCAATCTCCGTCTCAAGGCCCATGAGGAAGTAATGGAATAGTTGAATAAAGTCGTTATTTTTTTTTATTTATTTTTTTTCACACAAAAAGTAGTCTTGTCGCTTAATAAACTTATAATTGAGCCACTGTAGGCACATGGAATATTTAAACATTTTCTTTAATGACTTTATGGGCCGTCAAGTGCCAGTCCCTTAGGCAGCCTATGGAGGAGTGATCCAGCTCTCAGATTAAATCAAAAATATCTTCATTTGTGTTCCGAAGATGAACGAAGGTCTTACGGGAGTTGGTACAGCATGGGGGTGAGTAATTAATGACTCAATTTTCATTTTTGGTTAACTAAGCCTTTAAAGATGTAATAGTTTCCTGGTGAGTGTTTCTTTAGATTGTTTTCAAATTAAATTATTTATTTGTTATAATTGTAATTTTTTTATAAGTTTTTTCTTTTATCAAGCATGTTCCAGGTACATCCAGTTTTATTACACGGCTCTGTGAAATACTTGATTCTGATGATCAATCACACCTAGACATGTAAATAGACACGTTTTCTTTTTTTTTCTTCTCTGAAGTTTTGTGTTTGGTGAGCTAATAAAATATTAAACTCAAATCAATATTTTGTGTACAGTTGTTCAATTATGTCAGGTATCGTGGACTTGTTCTCGCTTTCATACAAACACAGCTGCAGCCATTTTGAGATGATTGTTTTGTATACTTTAATGGATAAATTTATAAGATAACAAACATTTAAAAACAGTTTAATCTCAAATCAATATCTCTTATCAGCATAATTATTTTTGTGTGCGAAATGCTGTGTAATAATACATGTAAGTGGTATGACTGTACCGTATCCCTTAAATGTCCATCTAGTTTGAACTGTTCTCTCAGCGGAAGCTTTGCATTTAAAGAGCTAATAAAATATTTAGACTCATATCATTATTTCAACATATCAATATAATGCATCAAATTATTTACTAATGTGGATTTTCCGTAAAGCAGCTTTAAAACAATGTATATTGTGAAATAGTGCTTTACAAATCATTTTGACTTCACTTTAAAACCCCTGAGGTTCACCAACTCCACTTGGTGTTATTATATGGTAATTCATATAGCATAGCATGGATTATTCCCTGTGGTTTACCTGAGGAAACGGCTCTGCAGATCGCCAACAGCACATTTTCTGGCTTCAGGTCACAGTGAACAATGTTCTTGAAATGGAGATGTCGCAAAGCCACAAGGATCTATGACAGTAAAGCAGACACTTAATTCCACGCATTTATCAACTGGATGGTGTTTCTAAAGCTTTAACTGGCCATCAATGAAATATCCACTTTAGATGTAAAGAAAAACCTTTGATTTGTTTCTGATTATCATCAACAGAAACTTTGAAACACTGTCATGTTGCTCTGATTGAATAACTCAGAGAATTTGATTTCTCCAAAATATGAAATCTTTCTAGATGAGCAGCTAAAAGTTTCATATGACAAGTTTTCTCAGCTTTCTAGACTGACATTGTAGGGTAATGCCAGTAACACACAGTAACAATTCACAACATAACATCTCATGGATATTACACTTACAGTTTTTTACAATCACTTTGCTACTATTTTCAGAACCTTGACGTCCTTTTTCAAATCTTTCACTTGCACAATCATTGGTTCAAAAAACAAATTTACTGTGAAATACCATTGAAACATAACTATAGATCACCCACACACAAGCAACCAATAGTTTCACTGTGTCATTGTTCGTACAATCATTAAATATTGTAGAAGAAAACAGGTGATACAAGTTTCATTATGGTACTACATGTACAGTAAAGATACATCTCTGTAAAAGTACTGCAGTAGAGAGAATACACACATAGTGGAATCATTGAACAAAGTGTGTGATATATTGATGCAAAACACTACAGTACAATCACAACATAGGTTTATTGGAATCAAAGCAAAAATATATAATATTAGGCTACATCCATGGATATTGTAGTTGAATTGGTTCATGCTCCACGCTAATTGGTGACAATGAATCTTATCTTGAAACTTTCATGATTTACTGTAAACATGGAAGATTGTGTGTCTGTTTCCATACAACTATGCATTAAGAGTACTGCAACAGTTACTTATCATTTTGAGCAGTTGTATCAATTGATAGTTAGATCATTGTAAGGAAATGAATAGTACACTCATTTGAAATGTAATGTGTGAATTGCCTTTTGAAATAGTTGTACTTTGATGTTAAGTTGTGTCATATTGAAAAAGTGATTTATGCTGAATGAACAAATGATCTAAGTTGTATGTGTATTGTATCCAAGCAATTGAGAAATGGGTTAAAGTTTTGAAAAATGTGAATTTTGATCATTGGTTGTGAGTTTTGTGTCTAGAGTTGTGAAAAATGACATCAAGGTTCTGAAAATAGTAAAAAGTGATTGTAAAAAAACTAATAATAATACTGGTCCAGATGGAAAGATTTGATTTTTTTTCATCACAATCAGAGAAACAGTGACACCATGGCAAATTCTTACTTAGGAACCATGCTGTGCTAGAAAAAGGTTAAGTTCAACACAGTAAAAGGTAAAACAGGCAAGAGGAAATATAAAAATGATTGCTTAAGCTTAAGTAACTAAAACAATGTCCATTATCCATCTTTGACCTTATTCCATCTCATAATACATTACATTTATAAGTTTGGGGTCAACAGCATTTTTTTTTTATTTAAAGAAATGAATACCTTTATTAAGCAAGTGGCTACAAGTTGCATTTTTACAAATAAAAATCATTTTTTTCTATTATTAAAAATAATCCTGAAAAAATGTTTCCCTGTTTTCACATACATATGAAAACTGTTTTCAGTAATATTAATAAATGTTTCTTGAGCAGCAAAGTATTTCTGAAGGATCATGTGACACTGAAGACTGGAGTAGCGATGCTGAAAACTCAGCTTCTGATCACAGGTATACATTTCTATTTCAAAATATGAAAACAGTTGTTATAATATTTTACAATATTCTATTTTTACTATATTTTTAAGCACGTAAATGAGCAAGAATAAGCATTTTTCAAAAACAGACCTTACTGACCCCAAACTTTGAAAGTAGTGTATGCTGGGTTGTACAGGGTACAACTGGCAACAACAATGTTCATTCCTTCAATGTTTGAACCAAAGCAAAGTCACTGACTATCAGGGTGAAATCCCAATCATTCAATGTTTCCATTTACTTTAACAGACGCACTGGCTCCTGACACCGCAGACAGAAGCATCTTAACCACATGGCAGCAGCTCTGGGCTTTAGATCCATGGCTAATGGATGAGCTCCCGCGGCCCCAGGGGCCCCACTGCTTTAATCAACCCACAGACTCGCCGCTCTAATTTAGTTCTAGACGACATCCAGATTACTGCCTCATCTAAACAAAATGCACTTCAGAATTGAGAAATTTGATTTGAAGGGATAGGAGGAGAAGGAAAGTCTTCGCAAACCTGTGTGACCAGAAACTTGGTGTTGCGCTCTGGAAGTTTGCTCTTCTCACTGGACAGGATCATCTCCAGCATGTCACCATGGAGTTTCTCCATGACAACAAACACCCGTTCTGGAGTCTCAAACATCCGCTCTAGGTTTACAATGCCAGGATGGTGCAAATTCTACAAGAAAAAGAACAACCACGTCAAATATATTATACATGTGTTTTAGCTTACCTCAAGGGCATCCAAGATGTAGGTGTCTTTGATTCCACAGTAGTTTCAATTTTGAAAGTTTTAGGTCAAACCGTTCTTGTCTGTCAGTCATATAATGGAGGTCTATGGTCACCACTAGGGTTGGGTATCGTTTAATTTAACGATTCTGATTCTATTCCGATTCCTTGTTTCGATTCCAGTTCCTAACGATTCTCGATTCCGATTCTTTTAAGAGGCAGGGTCAAAAAAGTTTAGCTAACCTTGCTAACTAACGGCCTTTCTGAAGGAAATACTCCTTCTGTCACAAATACTCCTTTTATCACAAATGTTGCATTTTGCCGAGATTTCGTTATTTTTTGACCACCGACATAAGCTACTCATGTTCAACTCTGCACGGTTATGCCAACACTTCCGGCAGATGCTTCTTCGTTGGTGTTGTTCAGCGGTTTCTTCTTCCGGTCGATCCGACTGTGAATATTCGAAACTAGGAATCTAAATTTTAACTTTTGAACGATTCCAGGAAAAACGAAAAGTTAGTCCCGGTTCCAATCGATACTCGATTCTCGATACCCAACCTTAGTCACCACCTCAAAGAGCATGCACAGAGAAGTCCAAATTAAACATGATTTAATGACTCGTAAATGTAAGTACACATTGATGGTCTAAGACAGGGTTCCTACAGGTTTCTTCAAGTTAAATTCATTTATATAAAAATGAATACCTATTTCACGTCCCTACCAGCAAAGAAAAACAAAATCCTTCAACTTGTGTTCATTTATTTTTCAAATGTGGAATGGGTTAAAGACGATAAGTCAAGCAGGTAAAATAAAAACATTTCAGTTTTTTCGGAAAGTTTGCCAAACAATGTTAAGTTGTGTTTTAACACTAGCTACACACAGGCAGGACATGAGTTCTGACTGGATCGCTTCCCAGATCAACACTATCTAACATTTTTTATTCGTTGACGAAAATGTCAACAAATTTTCGTCATAGTTTTTGTCATTCAAAACTAGCGTCTCGTTTTCGTCAGTGAAAAAATGTCGTTGAAGAAAGGTTTATCATTATTTTTGTCAATGAAATGAACACTGACATACAGCACAATTTTTAAGACCCAGACATCAAAATTCAAGACTTTTTAAAGACTTTTTAAGGTATTTTTTCATAAATTACTCATAAATTCAATGCTTTTAAGGCTTTTTAAGACCCTGTAGGAATCCTGTAAGACATGAAACGAGCGGTTTGTGTGAGAAAACGAACAGTATTTATATAGTTTCTACATTGTGTAACCACAGCCATGTCCAAGTGATCCCTTGTGCGGTTGCGGAAAAAAACAAAAAACATTGTTGTCTGTTAATATATTCGAAATCATCTCTGTGTAATCTAAATATGTTTAGATCTTCACAGTGACAGGTAACACTTCAGAAACTTCCAGCGCTTTCCAGTGCTTGCGCAGACAGAAGCGCCCGCGCCCTCAGATCAGTTGGACGTGGCTGTGTTCACAAGAGGTAAAAACGATATAAATACTGTTATGCGTTTTCTCACACAAACTGCATGTTTCGTGTCTTAGGCCATCAATGTGTACTTACATTTACGAGTCATTAAATCATATTTAATTTGGACTTCTCTGTGCATGCTCTTTGAGGTGGTGACCATAGACCTCCATTATATGACTGACAGACAAGAACGGTTTGACCTAAAAATATCAAAATTGAAACTACAGTGTAAACAAAGACACCTACATCTTGGATGCCCTTGAGGTAAGCTAAAACATACCAAAAATTAATTTCAAAGTGAACTATCCCTTTAAAGAGAACAGTTCTCTACCATAATGGATTTAGAAAGTCATATTTGCCATGGTGTCCCCATCCACAACTCTTATCTTGCCATAATCACATTAAAAAGACTGATTACCTGTAAGATGGCAACCTCGTTCCTCAGCTGGCTCTCCTGTTTGGTGGGAAATCTCATTTTGTCTATTACTTTGATGGCCACATCTCTGCCTGTTTTTCTATGTTTCCCTTGAAACAGAATAGAAACGCAGGACAAACACATTTTAAGGAAAAGATTTAACAAAAATGCTTTTAGGTTTTAGTTATAGACAACAGATCATTCACAATAGAGATGAAATGTATTTGGTGTGTACAGAGTGTATATTATAAATACTATATGTTACAAAAGAAACCCGGATAGAGCAAACTTGTAAGATTCGGATATTAATCCAGCTACTTATAAAATACTTTCATTTTAATCTATTTATATTTGATAATATACTGTATAGTTTATAGTTAGTATAGTATGTATAGTTTATATTGTAAGATTTATATAATAAGAGAAATGATTTTAGAATGTTAGAAGAATAATATACTGTAAGATATGGGAAATTAGCAGATATATATGGCCAGCAATATAGTTTAACTTAAATATTTGTATGTTTAAATACATTGTATGCTTGAAAACTAAGTAAATAAAGTAATCCATTGTGTGGTGTGGCGTTATTTTAGTATCATTCAGATACTATTATAGTTTTTATTCATATTTTCAAATAGTTCATTCTTCAAATAGTTATTTTTCCATCAGTTTTCTTTAAAATTTTTGTCATAATATAATTTAGTTTAAACAAAAATGTCTATATCCTTAATTATTTTTTGTTTCAGTTTTAGTTATTTTAGTACATAAAATAACTGTTAAAACTGTTAAATACTGTAATAACCTTGGTGTTGTGTATTATATATACATATTACAGCTGTTAAAGATTAACTGCGATTATTATAAAACAAAATAAAAGTTTGTGTTTACATAATACAAGTGTGTGTGCTGTGTATAATTATTTTGTATATATAAATACGCATGCATATGCATGCATGTATATATTTAAGAATTAGTTTGCACATAAATACTGTGTATATATTATATATATATATATATATATATATATAAATACCTATCTATATAAATATTTTACATATTGATATATGAACACATTTTCTCAAATATATACTGTAGATGCACGTGTGTGTATTTATATATTCAAAATAATTATACACAGCACATACACATATATTATGTAAACTACTTTTATGTGTGTATACTTTTATTATATATCAATGCGTATATATATACATGCATATTAACTATATATCACACAGCCTATATATATATATATATATATATATATATATATATATATATATATACAGCTATGGATATAATATATATATATATACTACTGCCATATATCATATAGTATGCATATATCATATATATATACATATATACGTATGTATCTATAGTAGCAGGTATACAGTACATATATACTATGTATATCATATATGTATATAGCTACGCACGTACATACTATATATATATATATATATATGGCCATAACATATAGTATATGTGTATATATATACATGTATGTATAACCATATCGTATATATATATCATGTATATACATGCATGTATATATATACATATATATATATGCATATATATATGGCAGTGGTATCTATAATATTTTCATATGCATATATATATATATATATATATATATATATATATATATATATATATATATATATATATAAAGAATACTTAATTTTTCCTCTGTACCTCCATAAACGATGCCAAACTGTCCAGAGCCCAACACTTCATCAGCAAATATCTGATAGATTGAGCTGATGTCCTAAAGACAAAGCAAACTGAGTTAAAGGCAAATATTTAAATCAACTCTAATTTATTAACAATTATAATATAACAGTACACTCAACCCAATAACAGTTTATCAGTCTACAGACTGATGACCCACAATTTTCTCTCTCAGATTTTCATAATTTTCTTGCGGTGTGACTTGACCGTGGCCATGACCGAACAAGCAGAAGTGTGTATAATAAGGGTTGTAATTGTGAAATATTGTCAGTAAACACAGTCGAAACTCACCACATTTTCCTGGATTTGACTGTTAGATACAGAAATGCTGATGGACAGTTCCTCTGCAATACACACACACACAAAACAAAATACAGATACTTTGATTAGCCATGGCATTTCATAATATGTAAAATGAGTTCAAAATTGTATGTGGGAAAATGTGAAGCAGACAAATATTTAATTTTAATTAGAATCACATCCAACACAAATTGTGATATTTAGTATCAATTTGATTGCGTAGACATATTGTCCTAGCCTACAAATCTAAGACGCACCCTAGTGGCAACAAATTTGATTTTGCAGCAGGGGTGGTCTAGCAACTCTCCGTTGGCTTTCGAGCTGGAAAAACCAAACTCTAGTCAGGCCAATCACATCGTGTATAGAGTCGGCGGGCGAGCTTAACATAATGATGACAGAGTTGCGACTGTTCCCTGCTACTTAGGAACAGCGGTCTTTCCGAATCTTTTGAAAACGCTCTGGTTGGTTGTAGCGCTATCCTATTGCGTGCAGAGGGAATTTGAAAGACAACCGTTTATCCTGCCCCTCGAATTGAGCCCTGCCAATGGGGAGTTCCCAGACCCAACATCTTGCCAGGCTAATATTTTCCACCATCCTTTTTCTGTTTGCCTGTGCAAAATGTGAAAATAATTGAAGCAAATCCTATCTGAAATATATAAATTGCACATTACTAGACTGACAAGACGGGTGAGCTAGACATAGTAATTGTAAAGGTGTTTTTTTGTTCTGATTATTTTTTGGGTTGGATTTGCCTTGTCTTCAGACAAGCTCTTAATTAAGAATGTCATTCATCTCTGGGATGAAATCTCCTCTGAATACTAAATCAAAGTGTGTTTGTTTCATAACTAAACAGCTTTCATTAATCCAGACCTGTCAAACCTCTTTAATCTTCTGTCTCTCAACACAATTAAATGGTAGGTGCATCAGGATATTAAAGACTAAAGCTCAGCCGTTCACTCTCCAGAATAGAGCTGCAAATCTGCCCACTTTTTTGTAAATCCATTTCATACAAAACTAAATAAAAATTTCATTCTTGAATGTTCTTGAATCATAATCTGTGGTGTGGAAGCCACGCTCGTCACAGTTTGTACCACTGCATCATCAATGACTGTGTAAGACTGGAAAAACTGATTAAAGAAAAAATATCTGACCAATGCCCTCTGAAAACAAATGGCATTGCTTGCAAATTAACATTGACACTGCCCCCTTTCTCTGAGAATTTACATCTTCTCTCTCTCTCTCTCTCTCCCTCTCAGTCAGTCAATGACACTGAAAACTCTCAAGAATATATATATATATATATATGTTTTTAATGTGAATGTGATAATCTTTAAGAAGTGTTTGGAGTCGTTTTGATGGTCTCAGGGTGACTGGTAATAATGTCTCATTCTCAAAGTAATAAAAGAAAAGGTAATAAGGTTTTTAAGAAGTTTAGGAATAACTCACACAAAGGAGTGTGGCCTTTGAGTTAACACCTTCTGCCTTGTTGCCTGAATGTAAATTACAACTAACCAAATGGCCACATTCCAGTAAGTTTCCACTGAAACTTGCATATGAAATGAGGTCTGATGATATAGGGAGATGTAACTAGAGTTCGAGGCTGCGATTCTGTATTCAGATCAGCCTGTGATGTTGTGTCTTCTAGACTCAGCTCATGTAATAATGTTGGGTAAAGTTCTTTGTTCTTTGAAGCATTTAATGGTTTGCATTGATTATCTTGTGGAATTGTAATAATACATTTACCTGACATATAAATTGTTATACTTGATTAATCTAACAGACTTTGACTCTATTTTCATTAAGTTAAAAGGAATAGTCAAGCATTAACGTATTAAATGATGCACAGATATCATTGATGAACCTTTTTCATTTTATAGAGTCAGATAAAAACGAATTAATTGATAAGATTAAATGTGATCTATTTAAGTAAAATTCACTTTGCCATGGAAGAGACGGAACACGTTCTGAAAACCTTCTCCACGAATCAAACCCTGCCATTTGGATTCGATTTCGTGGCCCTCTTTACAACTGCTTGTTTGAACATTTAAGATTTCCAAACATATGAATGAATGAATGCATTTATTTAGTGCTTTCATATGTACTCCTGTACTGTACACCCAAAGCACTTTACATAGTTTGATTTAATCATCAATATGTAGCAATTAGGGTAACACTATTACACTACCGTTCAAAGGTTTGGGGTTGGTATGATTTGTTCATGTTTTTGATAGTATACTCAGCAAGGCTGCCATTATTTAATCAAAAATACAGTAAATGTAGTGACATATACTTACAATTTAAAAGAACTGTTTTCTATTTTTAAATATTTTAAAATGTAGTTTATATCTGTCACATGATCCTTCAGAAATCATTCTAATATGCTGATTGAGTGCTCAAGAAACATTTTCTCATTAATATTAATGTAATATCAAACCGGCTTTTTTCAGGATTTTTCAACATTTAAAAGAACAGACTTCATTTAAAATAGTCACTTTACTGTCACTTTTCAGTTTTCACTTTCAGCCCAACACAATCGTTACATCAAAAAATATCCTGGGTCTTCCCAGCTTTGTGATTACAATTTGTACGATTTTTAAAAGAAAAACATCCCCATTTAAAACTTTGTAAATTATAATCACTGGCTTCCAGCACGGCTGTTCACGCTGTCCACGAGAGAGTCGAGTTCTGGTGGAAGGGTGACCTCTGACCCGACATGCGTGGGACTATGAAGTAGGCGTAAGCTTAGTTGAGAATTGAAGAACGCAGAAGTGCAGAGGACAGAGTAAAACAAAACATATTCGAAGTCTAAAACGAGAAGAAAGAAAAAGGAATCCATTTCAAAGAAAAATTAGGAATTTCAGTATAAGAGAAGAGGAGCTACGTCAAATGTCATACGTTGGGTCAGAGGTCACCCTTCTGCCGGAACACGACTCTCTCATGAACGCGTGTACAGCCGTTGCTGGAAGCCAGCGATTATACTTTACAAAGTTTTAAATATGAATATGTTTTTTTATAAAACCGATCACTTCACTTCAGAAGGCCTTTATTAACTCCCTGGAGCAGTGTGGCACACTTTTATGATGGATGGATGGACTTTTTGGAGCTTCAAAAGTCATATACACCTAGGATAGCTTGAGGGGAGTAAATTATGGGATAATTTTCATTTTTGGGTGAACTAACCCAATATAACCCAATATTAGTAATATTTGTTGTATAGGTGTACATGTGGTAACTGTGACAAAATGCCAATGGAGGTTGAAAACATCTGCTGCAAACAAATACAAAAAGTACTGTAACACCTCCTAATTAAATCATTTTTTGTTGTGTATAGTTCTTTTGAAATTGTTTTCATCCAAACAACTTTATATAAATATACTTCATTTTTACCATGAATATAGCCTTACAAGCTGCCATGTTGTGTAAAAGAAATCGTTGCCATGCATTACAATCATTTATTTATTAAAAGCTGATTGTTACGTGACTGCACATTCAATTATCACTGCCTCACGTCAATGTATAGGATTGTCAACGAATCATCGACAAACGTTACTCTTCCTCCTTCTCCGTGGGAGCTTAAACAAGACCAACACCCCCCTTATTTGTGTATTCTTGTGGGCAGAGATTAGTCAAAAAACTGTTCTAATTACGCCATTAAAAAAGGAAGTAGAGGGATGTAGTCCAAACTGGACGTTCGCTATAGGCTTTGAAAGGAGACTTCTGTTAAAGGGGTGATGAACTGAGAAATCAAATTTTCCTTGAGCTTTTGACATCTAAGAGTTCATCATATTATAAGAATATCCTGTAAGTTTCAGAACTGAAAACGTCCTTGTTAGTCCAATAAAAGCTTTTATTGACACCAGGCTCAGCAAACGACTCGTTTTTCAAAGTGGGGAACTATGACGACAAAGAGGATAAAACACCACCCCAGCAGAAGAAGATCAACGCCCACTTCAACACGTCCAATTTAGCCCCGCCCACCGATTACACGCATCACACATTACACGCATAGCTAAATAACATAGATGCCTACCTCGTGATTACAAACCGGATAAAGCTACCAAGCAATACAAAATATTATGCAGTGCCTGGTTGTGGAGGACAGTCGCTGCATAAGCTTCCTGTGGATTCCAATAGGACTGCATGGATAAACTTTATTTCTAACGACGTTCCAGCTGATGAGTTAAAACATCATTCGCCTGTTCGCTTCATTTCACTGAGGATTGTTTTGTAAACAAGACTGGATTTGCAGACCGATTAAGAGTAAAGAACGGTGCTGTGCCGTCTATATTGGATCTGACAGGAATGGTGCAACACACGGACTCTGGGTCGAACATGTATGGGCGAATCATTCAGGTTGCCATTTTACAACATTGGACGCTTTCAAAACAATTTCCCCACGTGCATCAACGGGTGAGTTAAACTCATTATAATATGCAAAACTGTTATCCACTCACAGCAGTGGGCGTATATTTCCAAGTCTTCAGTGTGAGACGCCCATAAAAACCAAGCGTTTTCAGGTAGGCTCAAAACTAGGGTTACTTATTCATTTTTTATGTTTTTGAACGTAAAAACCAAGCGAACGTCATAAGTTGACCTCAGACAACAATATAATAAAATTTAAAAAGCCAGTTCATGACCCCTTTAAATAAAATATCTCGCTAGGCAACTTTATGCTCTAACAGCAACATTACACACTAACTAAAGTTTGAAAAATGGAATCGCTAAAGAACGGGACCTTTAACATTAGTATAACCGCCTCATAACATGTTAAAGTTACTGTTTTTCTAAAAAACAGTGTCATAAAGTGACAAAATATAGAATTTTAGTCTCTACCACACAGAAAGCTATTGATACGACATGGAAAAAAAAATATTTTTTAAAGTTGTAAAGAAAAACTTTTCTAAGAAAACACTATTTCAGCCTTTTTTATTCTGAAATTTCACATTTAATCCAATGTGTCACTTGCCGTATCCCAATAACTTCGTTTCAAACTAAATCCAAATTTTTTGTAACATTTTTCAACCACTTTAACTTATGAAAAAGAACAGTATGAACACTTCACACGCTTTCAAAGACTTTTGAAGACTTTACTACTCACTGTGATCCTTTATTCTGTCCCGCAGCGCGCGCCCACGCTGGGCTGTGGTGTTACTGGAACGGGCATCAGGGCCTGGCGGATGGCCCTCTCCCAGCCCTGGGCCACCTCCAGCCCCACGCCTCCGGCCGCCAGCGCGGGGTTGTGCATGTGGAGGTGGGGGCCGCCGGTGTTCTCCCCAACATAGTACACCATGGTGGCTGTGATGACCTCAAAGCAGTGTGGATTGCCTCCCAGGGCTAAACTACTGAAGTCACGCGCAGCCTCCACCTGCAAGATCTCTGACAGGGGAATCTCCTGCGGGTCAGACAATGAGTCAGAAATTCAGACACTGACTCGCCGACAGTTAAGATAAGACCGTTTAAACAATCAGACAACCTTTGCTCTTTGAGTCTGGAGATGAGTCATTCAATTAATCCATGTGATGCTGAATAAAAGTCTCCAGCCTAGTTTGAAGTTGAAAAAGAAATCGATTCTATGGTGTCTGGCTGATGAAATGTAAAGAGTCCATGTAGTTCAAACAGATCTTCCTTATCACATGTCAAAAAAAGCCCCATCTACAAACCATCCAGAGTTGACGTCAATCTTCATTGAGACGATGCAAAGCCTAATGTGCCGAGTCTGATAAAGACGATCTCTCAAGAGTCCACCTTCTGCTCAGCCCCCAAACTTGCTCTGAGGAAAACAGTAGCTGTGGCCAATCAGAGCGAATGCTGAGCCTGCGGTCTTCTCTGAATATGAGATGAAGTGCTTGTGGTTTGGTGGGTGAATCATGTGACCCAACCCTATGAAGAGCCCCATGATTACAAGGCAGAGCAGCAGAAGCGCGTGTGTATACGTGTATGAGTGTGTAGGCTAGGCTCACTCTAGCCACTGATACATTATGAAGGAGATGGTCACACTTACGGGGTGGGCTTGCGGTTATCTCGAGACAGGCCTGAAACCCCCTTACCCAAAAACCAAAAGTAGAGGGCTTCAATCTTCAAAAGAGAACGCTATGATTTCCAAATGTGCAAATCTGACTGGTTCTGTTAAGTTATAGATGGAAATCAAATGCATGATCATGTCTCACGCTGTACTTTTAAAGGTTTAAAGCATAAGCTTGTTTGGGGGATCATATAGCCTACTCGTTTTGCTGAGAAGTGTGTGCTTTTTTGCCTCACAATCAATTTAGCTAAGAAAAACTTTACAATATGGCCAAATCACGAGACGGTCTTTGTAACCAAAGTGATGTTACAGTTACTCTAGTGCTTCAATAATGCTGAATCTCTCTTACTTTGCCAAGAGTAAAGCCTTTTAGGATTTAAGACCCGAGCAGAGCGCCAAGATGATAATAAAGTGGTGTGTAAAACAGTCTTAAACACACCCTGAAGTCTCACCCAGGGCGGTGAGGTTTCCTGACTTTAGTTTTACAGCTGGGAATACAGGAACATTAACAGAAACACACAAGTACTTAAAAAAACTTATTTTTTAACCTATGGCAATATGACCTTCACATCTACAGATGTGCGCACATTAAGAAGACGTAACCAAAGCACAATTCCCAGTGGTAGTCACTACACCGCCGTTTGAGGTTGGTACGATTTTATGTTCTTGAATGGAATCTGCTTTGTTTTATCAAAAGGAATACTTCAGTGTCCAACGTGATCTCATGAGAATACGTATGTATTTGTACGTAAGTGTCGTTTTATCATACGTATGTATAATTACGTTTTATATGCGCAGAAACGTATAATACAGACGTATTTACAGTATTAAAACGTAAAATATTTACATATTGACAGCACAAAAACGTCATTTATTTACGTATGAACAAATCCACCGACGTACACATTTGTAAGTATTATGTATCACAATTTATTCATATTAATATCGTAGCATTATGTTTTGACCCTATTGCATTCCACGGTCTTATTAATTACGTTTTTAGTCGCATTTATTGATATAATACTCATAAATATTAACATTTTGCTCGTTTCGCCTGCATGGTGTTAAACAATACAATATAAAACCTTAAAAATACATTCTTTAACGTTACTCGTTTAACAGTTTTGTAATAGTTTATTTACCTTGAGACGCATAAAGCGCTTTCTCCTATAAAAAACACAACAAAATTCACAAAAGACATCAATTTTATTAGGTTGATGTAATCCAAATCTTTAGAATCCATAGTTGTATGCAAGAAACAACTCTTAATTCAGCCTCTTATCCTGTCGTGATCTTCGTCTCCTCCATTCTCAGCAGCGACCGTACATGTCAAACGCGGGGCTGGTTATGAATTCAAATTCAAAAAATGCGCCCTTGAGAAGCGATTACGTCATATTTTACGGCAGTGATATCAAACGTTCATTGGCTCTTCCCTGCTTCGTCACAGATTGCGACATGAAGGACTGTGAGACGGTTGGTTAATCATTTGAAATGGAGAAGCGCAAACCGAAGCCGGATTAACATTTTCATTGATTATAATTTCATTTCTGCTCCGTACTTCATACAAAACTATTACAATACTGTTAGAGAAGACTGCGACTGCAACGCATCATCATGTGAGCCGCCTTTGGTTTTGGTTTCGACATTTTCGCAATAAATAAATTATTGTGATTACTTGTTTGTTAGTTATGTTTTTCTTTATAATTGTAGTTTGTTCTATGTTAGTTTTAAGGAATTGTTATGGGTAGGTTTAGGGGTAGGAGTGGGATTGGTGGCTCAAAATAGATTTTAATGCTAACGTTATATTGTTAATAAAACTGCCCTTTCCCAACACCCGTTTTAACCTTTTTTATATTATGTATAAAATGGGTATGTTTAGGTTTGGGATTAGGGTTACGGGATCTTACATTTATCTATAAAATGGTAAAAGGGGAAATTATACAGATATCTGTATGATATAGAATATAAATAAACAGTTTACGTTTTTTAGCTGTAAAAACGTAATAATGTTACGTTTAAATGTTGCAGATACGTCCATATTATACGTTTCAGCATCTATCAAAAAGTACTGAAAAGTAACGTCTTCCATCTTTGCAAAAACGTAAAATACCTACTGTACGTATACTAACAATGAGACCAGGCTGCAGTGTCACATGATCCATTAGAAATCATTTTAATATGGTTTGCAGTTGTGCAGCATTATACATGATACATTAATGTCTTTAACTATACAGTATGTTCTAACATTTAAAAATGTTGTTTTTTTTAAATTGTACTTGTATTTAAAAAAATACCTGCTTGTAACTACATCAGTAATTCATTGCTCTTATTACTGACTGACCCTTTCCCTTAAACCTTAACCCAACCCTAACTTATCCCGTACCACCAAACCTGTCCCTAACCATACCCGTACCTCAATAGCAGCAATGGATACAACACATACATTGTACCAAAATGTTTTTCAATTTCCAAACAAAGTAGATTTGTACAAAGCTAAAGAATATAAAGTTGGACTGAACATTTAACAGCATTTGTACTGTCACTTTTTATCAGTTGAATGGATCCTTACTGAATAAAAGTATTATTTAAAAAACTGTCACCAGTAGTGCATTTAAAATAGTTAAATAATTGTCCACTTATATTAAAATGCATTTGAGACACATTCTGAGCATATACAACCTATACTCACTATACTCATGTCTAGTACACAAATATTAATGCACATTTAGCATTTCATATTATCATACTCAGTTTGAGGAGTTCTTTCTTCACTGTTAAATTCTTTGGAATTCAGTATTCATTACATATGATTTAATTGTTAATAAAACATGCGCAGTTGTAAATAATAATAAGAGTATTTGAGTATTTCAACAAGAAAATATTATATTAGTCTTAAAAATTATATTATCTTATCACACCATCATACCTTTTATTTTAGGCAATGTTGACAATGGCAATTGTTACATAGGAGGAAAGATGGAAATAAAATTTGAAATAAAAATTGACTAATACAATATTGGCAGTATGATGGTAGTGGGGAGTGGAAGTGGTGATGGTAATGACGATGGTATTAATTAATAAATGGTTACTTTGTTTACGCATGTCACACATACCCACCCACACACACCTATACACATTAACACATTTTTTTTATTTCACTTTCTGGAATTATGGAATTACAAGACTGTTCACTGACTACACTCAATTCTTGACTGTAAAAAAAAGAAGAAAAGCTTCCCAATGTAAGATTTTGTTTTGCATTGCCTGCCTATCTCTGCCAATTTTGAAGTCTCCCAATTAATCAATTCTGCAACTTTTAAATACATAATTAAATTTTTACGGCCGGTATTCTTCAGCTGCTGTCAGTCGACCATGATTCGCGGCATAGCGCACCGCTCTGCGCATGCGCATCTAGGTGACGCGGATAAATGTACGCATCAATATGTTAGTTGCACGGGATGTGGAACGCGCAAAAGTTGCAGAAATGTACAAAAGTGCCCTGGCCTTGAATGACAAGGTAAGGAAAATAAGACTGAACCAAAATAAAATAACCAAGACTTGGTTGGTATTTTTCTCAGGAGATGTTTTGAGCATTTTACTTCAGACCAGATTATCAGCAAACTGCCAAGAGAACTGCAATCACTCTAAAAAAAAGGTTCTTCAGTGGTTCTTTGCGGTGGTCATGGTTCTTCAGCGGTTCTTCAGTGGTTCTCTGGAGTGGTTAACATGCTCTATGGCACCTCTTATGGTTCTACATAGCACCATATGAAAAGGTAAGGCACTTAAAGTGGTTCCCCTATGATTACAAGCCAATTAACCATTTTAGTGCTATTTAGCACCATTTTTGTTTAGCTGGCTACTCAAAAAATACAGCTAACAATCTATTCAGTCAGCATATTTGTGTTTGATCTGTATGAAAAACTTGAAATATAATTGCTAGTTCTTACCTACTTTTAGCTACCAAGCAACCTTTCCAGAAAAGATAGATTGATTTTATTCTTTAGTATTTATAGTTAATGGAAATCAAATCAACAATTTATTTGAGTTGATCAGTACATGACTGATTAACAGTAATGTAAATGCTAAATGCCCTAATACATGTTGATACTACAACAACGCAAAGTACATGCTCTTAACCTTGCCGTTTTTCACATGCATGTAAGCCTCAATTTCTCCATTTCTTTGCACAAAACTCTCCAGAAAGTGTAATTTAATGGTTTGTTTTTCCGGGAGCATACCCCGACCCCCCTAGCATTTAATGTCCCCCTCAGGTTCAGAATTTGCTCTGACCGCCCCTGATATATATGTAAGGGATAATCCACGGCTAGCCATGCATTAAAGGATTTTAATGTACGACGTAGAGGCAAAGAACCACCCGACGCGAAAGCAGAAGTTAAAGTTATAACTGTTGTTTACAGTGTGATTTTTTAACAGACGTGTAAAAATGACGGTTATTTTCTTAAGTTACGGCTCGTTAAGTTCTAGCACTCGAAATGCAAAAATCATCCATTTAGCCTACCTAAATAAATGTTGTTGTTTTTTTTCATATGTGTCTCTCACTTTGTTTGCAAGCTTAAATGTTACTATGGTTACCAATGTTTTTTTTTTAAAGTCTATGGTTTATAGTAGCGGATTCATTTCGAACTGTAATCAAACTGACTGCAACTACCTGTGCATTAAACGGTTTTACTGCACACCTTCCAGCCAATCAGAATCAAGTATTTAAACAGCCCGTGGTATATAATATATATATATATATAGGGCTGTGAAACTTTTAATCACTGATTAATCGCATCCAAAATAAAAGTTTGTGTTTGCATAATATATGTGTGTGTAGTGTATATAATTATTTTGTATATATAAATACACACATATGCATGCATATATTTAAGAAAAATGTGTTATTATATATCAAATATTCATATTTATGTATAATATTAATTTTCTATAAATATATATAAAGTAAATACATTCAAATATTTCTTAAATATATACATGTATGTGTGTGTATTTATATATACAAAATAATTATACACACTACACACACATATACTATGTAAACACAAACTTTTATTTTGGATGCGATTAATCGCGATTAACGTTTTCACAGCCATTATATATATATATATATATATATAATGTTTAATTAAAAAAGTTACTTGCTGTTCCTTTGTCATTTTTGTAAAATGTCCTAGCAATTACGAGTGAAAATTGTACAGCAAGTAAAGAAATAAGAAAATCCCACATTCGTTTTTTCAGTGCGTTTACCTAATTAAATTGCAGACTATTGAGATTTAATAACAACATTCGGTCAATTAAGCATCCCAATTGACTTAAAAGTGAACATACATCCTTTAAAATGCGAAGGAGCGGTAAATGATCTACCATCATATTTGCTGTACAACTAGAATGTACAAACACAAACTATAATGCAATACATAAATGCAGTGATGCCACTCAAGTCTCAGAATAAAAGTTATTATATTGGTTTGTTCAATACAGCAGTAAAATATAGCAATAACCATATCACTACACAGTGCATTTGATGCACGTCCTGTCTCTGTCTAGAGGAGGAGGAGGGGGTATTCTGTGGTACTTACCAGAGACCTCAGTGGTATTTATGAGAGGGGAAAATACTACTGCCTTTAGCTGTCTGCAATGCTCTAGATGAGCAATTAATTATAATGTTTTGACATGACAAAGATCAAAGATGAACTGCAGCATAATCAGTTTCGTTATAAGTATATGAGCAATATTATAAGTTCCAGTGTCATTCTAAAGGTTGTTCTGAATAACATTAAAATATACACGTAAATGTCATATTTTTCAACCAATAAAGAATAGAATTTATACATGAACCCCAACAATTGTAACACAATTTTTTTTTGTAAAAAGTATTTTAGTTAAATATGAGCAAAACTCTTACTTTGTAAAATTTGGCTCCCGAGTCATTCTGAAACAGAGTCAGACTCTTGCTGTCCAGTCTCCAGTAGTGTCTCTTTCTCTGAGGACAAAACAGATTTAACTGACTTGAGCAAAAAGTTGTGAGCAAACAATACAGTACATTTACTCTAAGGCAAATTTCATTTGACGTACAAGACGATGGTATAAGGTTTAAGCTACTTATAATGTGTAACTGTTGAAAGGAGATTAATAATTGATTGTGAAAACTATAGGTGTAATTTGCGAAGTGGAGCAGGTGCGACATATTGTCGATATTGTCCGTACAACCTATTGAAAACTATACTAGGGTGGATTACAACCCAAAACCTCTGACACGCTTAACAAAAATTCTAGCACCACTCCATCAGTGCACACTAATATTCATTGTGAATCTTTGTATGTTTTCACTGTCATGAAGAACCTCGGAACTAATTATAGTAGATGTAAGAATGAAACTTGTTAAAAATGTCTTATATGTTGATAAATTAAGGTTAATGTACTATTGAAATAGATCTTTGGGCATGGAATTTTTTTTTTTTTTACACATAGCTGATAAAGCATTGCATGAGCAACCCCCCACACACACACTCCTGTCGCACCCACTTTTCAAAGGTTTAACAGTTACACCACTGGTGAAACCAGCTGAGCAACTGAAAAATGACTAACACCGTGTCCTAACCAGACGCGACAAATAATTTGTCTGTCCACAATAGATGCGACTGCGAGTTGCGTCAAAACCAATCAAAACCCACATCCAATCAGAACAGCGTGTGGGCGGAGTCTCGTGGCAAGTGCAGCAGCACCAGAGAGTCATTTTGGCGGCACTCGTAGGCTGCATAATCAAATTCACAAATATTACGCCATTTAAACATTATTAAAAACACATAGGCTACTGAGTAACTAAACAATCTTTGTCAGAGAATCCATATGTTTGGATTGTTCTTGTTTCCATTTGTTTAATTTCAAGATCTGAGGTGAATTATACATTGTTGCTGCGAGCACTAAATGATATTCAAAGTCACATTGCATGCTTTTAACATTAAATAACTACATAAACAGTACCTGAGATTATCATTGCCACACTTTGTGTTTGTTGTTGCAGAAAAATAAAAACCATTTCTAAAATGAGAATCGTCGCGTGTTGTGGCTGGTTAGAACAAAAACTTGGATTAACATGGAAAAGATCACTTTTATCGAGATTGCGTGTAGTTAGGACACAGTGCAACACTAACTAGCAGTTTCAGTTCATTCTCATTGTATTAACAGAGATGCCCATAGCAGATGCTTTCTTCTCAAAGTGCATCACATAAATAAACAAAACAGCAGCTTTACATGTAAATATGGAATCAAATCTTTACAAGGTTGTCTCCGGCTGGTGTAGTGCACCATCCATCCTTCTTTGACCATAGTGGGAGCTCCTCCGTTTGGTGTGTTTGATGGACTCAACTACACGCATCAGTGGGATATTGGTGCTGGTCGAGGGGCTTCAAAGAGACACAAAAAAAACATCAGATCTATTGCGTGATTGTGGATCAGTGATCAAGAACAATTTTTGTAAATTTGCTAAGGCTGTAGTCAACCAAATAAATACTTCAGTCGACCAAAGTCTTGTCCTGCGCAACGATTCAGTCGACAAAAAAAAAAACGGATGTGTTGATTGAACATTTTTTAAACAATTGTCATAGAGCATTTATAAAACAACAACAAAAAAACATCAAAAATGAATAAAACTATATTAATAATACAATTTATTGAAAATTAAGTGATTTTTTAACTGCAAAAAGTGAGGAGCTCTGTCCTAGGTCTATGGTGACGGTCACAATCGCGCACCTGACCACACCACACGCTACAAAAAAATATAACTGCTATCTGCCACATAATGCAAAATCTTAACAAAAGCTCTCGTTTATACAGGCTATATTCTTTATTTACAAAGCTATGGGTTAACTTTTGTCCAGCCGATCTAGGCGTTTAAAAAAGAAGAAGAATAAAAAGCCTAATAACTAGAGGTGGGCAGATTCAATACTAATATTCATAATATTCGATACCAGCTGTGGGATTCAGTATTGATTCAGATACCAACGTGAAAATATCGATACTTAAGTTTCAGTTTATCTCGTTTTGCGACCTGACCGTGTTTGTCAAAATGCTGCTGCTGTCACAGGAGCAGAGCAAGCTCCCTGTAATCCTCCTACCAAGAGTGCTGCTCTCGTCCCCTCTCCTGTGTTGTACCGTCACGTGACTCACCACTCAGCGCGCTACTCAGGTCTAACCCCACCCCTACCGCTACCTTCAGCGGCGCGCACAACCGCGCATTTCTAGTCTACAGCAGCACAGTCAGAGACGGAGAACTTGTGACTTTGTTTATTTAAGAAAAAAATCCTGAAAAGAAGTGCACTAAAGAGGAGAAACATTTTTGTTAACATGCTACTTGAAAAGAGAATTTTTTTTACATTTTTTTATATTTGTGAAGTAATAATTTTGTAACTTTGTTTATTTAAATAAAACAGAAGTAACCAAAAGTTGATTCTGAACAAAAGCTTTTGAAGTACTGATTTTAACTGATTAATAACCCCAAATGCAAATCACAAAAACAAATTAAAACTCATAAATTAATTTAGATTTAGGTTGAAGAGGCATCCACCTTAATTATTAAAAAGTATCGGTATTGGTATCGGTATCGGCGAATACTGGCCCTGTATTTACTTGGTATCGGATTCGATACCAAATCTAGCAGTATCGCACACCTCTACTAATAACAATCTGAAATAGGCTGTGTTGTAGGAAGGCTGCAAGGCATATAGGTTTATTTTCGTTTTGTTACATTATTTAGGCTATTTTCAAATGCGTCAAGTGTACAAATAAAAATGAAAACATATTAAGAAATCACAATCATGATAAAGCCGTTAAAAGGGCTGCTCACGTCTTTTGCGCGCTCAAGTTCGATTTCAATTGTAGGCGCTTGATGTGCGCGCTCATGGAGCAACGCAGTCGCGGTCGCCTACCTCCACAGTCTTGTAGTCTTAGTTTTAAAATGTGGCCAGACAAAAGATTTAGATTTTGAACTAAAGCCAAAACAAGTAGCGTTCTACCTAAATTAATACAGCAAAACTACCTAAATCCCTAACTGAGCGCGAAGCAGCAGCGCAGCCAGCTACAGGTGCGTTCCGAGTGTATTATGTGTGTGCGTTAAACTGTGGCTCAGTTACAAAAATAGCCTAAATGCATTTAAAGTTGGTTATAAAACATATGCTAATTATATTTAGAATACAGTAATAAATAACTGCTTATAAAGAAATAAATATCAAGGAGTAAATCATTGAAAATTTCTATTGGAAAAATGCGACTGGTTGACCAATAAGAATGTCAGTCGACCAAGACGGCATTCAACCGATTAGTTGACTAACGACTAAAGTTAACAGCCCTAAAATTTGCATATTTTCACTTTTATGAAGAAGGACTTTGTTATGGAAATCTTGTAAAACATTTAAGGATTATGTATGTAATCCTGGTTGCCTGACAAGGTAATGAGACGCAGCATCAGTTGCTGATGCTATGGGTGCGTGTACCACTGAACACGGTCTCTGAGGCACGCTCCAGTTCTTGCAGTGGAAGATGGACTTTGTACTCTCAACAAGTGTGTGTGCGCTTATCAGATTTTACCGTGTTACGGTGTCTTGGCGGCAATTATCCTGTCGAAAATATTGCATTGCCTGCTTCTGGTATCGAGACTGGCACACAGGTACACTTTGGATCGTTTCCACATATTTTCTATTCATCTGGGTGGGACGCTTGCATGCACACACACACACACACACACACACACACAAACTCACGTGCGACGAGATATGTCTCTGAGCAGCCACGTAAACTGAGTATTTTCCGCTGACAGCCTATCATGCTGCGTGCTTATTGTTTCACTGACGTTGACGAGATTAACCACTTAGGTACCGAAATTTGGTATCGAAAACAAGACATGTCTAAAAAGTACCGAACTCGGTACCCAGCCCTATATATATATATATATCGATCGGCCAGAGATCGGTATCGGCTGATCATAACAATTTTTGACTCTATTCGGTACTCACTAACTTGGCCAATCTTACAAACCGATCGCGATCTGATGATGTCAACGCGTGAGGACGTACAATGTGATACTTATATTGGAGAATGTTTAATTAAACCTTATTTGTTACATCAGACTTCTCCATGTTGGAGTTTAAATGTTTCTATTTATTTTATTCTCTTTAACATTGAACAATGTTTAATTAAACCTAATGAGTTGTATCAAAACCCTTCAATTTGTTCTTTTAGGAGTTTAAATGTTGTTTGATTTTTTATTTATTTATTTTGTCCTGCTCAGACTTGTATTGGACGATGTTTAAGTTACATCAGACTTTTCCATTTTAGGAGACTAAATGTTTATTTTGTCCTCCACAGTATTGGACAATGTTTAAATAAACCTTATGAGCTGCATTAAACTGTTCCATTTTGTTTATTTGTCTTATATTAAGTCAATTAAGCATCGGAATCGAGTATTGATATTCGGCCGATCACCATGACAAGAAATCGGTACTTAGTATCGGCTGCAAAAATCCTGATCGGAGCATCCCTAATATATATATACACTACCGGTCAAAAGTTTAGGGTCAGTAAGATTTTTTATGTTTTTGAAAGAAGTCATCAAAGAATCCTGAAATTAAAATGTAAAAAACTGTTTTCAACATGGATAATAATCATACATGTTTTTGGAGCATAAAATCATCATATTAGAGTGATTTGTGAAGGATCATGTGACACTGAAGACTGGAGTAATGATGCTGAAAATTTAGCTTTTTTCAGAGGAATAAATTACATTTTAATATATATTAACATAAAAAGTCATTCTAAATTGTCATAATATTTCACAATATTACTGTGTTTTTGTGTATTTTTTATCGAAAAATTGCAGCCTTGGTGAGCAGAAGAGACTTCTTTTAAAAACATAAAAAATCTTACCGAGCCTAAACTTTTGACCGGTAGTGTATATATATATATATATATATATGCTCTAACACGTGCACAGTTCCTTGACTGCCTCAGGGGACAACCCCTCGCCCTGGTCCAGGTCTACAAGAAGGCCTTCAAAGCATGCCTTGCCCACCAGCCGCAATTTTGTCTGACGTGGCTTTAGAGAACAAGACGGGACGGGGGCTAGCAAGGTTCTCTTCAACTCACGTATCATACATAGTCCCTCCTCATTCGAATAATTCAACTGTGCTACACAAGCTAAATAAGGATTCTTCCATGAATCAGTCCACCGCAGTGTGCAGGTCCAGGAGAACCGAAAGACTCACTGGAGAGGGCCAACCAGCCACAAGTGATCACACCAGACCAGTTTAAACTTAACCTGGCCATATCATGGGTCATAAACTCGTTTTACCAATTCGTAATATCCATCTCTACTAACTCCACATGTAGTTCCCTGGAACTAGATGTGAGTAACATGCTCTCAGCCAATGATCAGGCATGAGTGCCTTGGAGCGAACAGAGAAGCCAGAGAAAGGCTAGGGATGCACCGAATGTTTGGCCACCGAAAATTTTCGGGCGCAAATGGCCCAAAAGTGCATTTTCGGCCGAAAGACTTTTATTACCGAAACAATGCGGCCGAAATGTTGTGATGACACAAACAGAAACCGCGACCTGCACGAGCTTGTCTGAAGCCTGTCGGTGTGGACGTATTTCAGTATATCTGGACCCGCGAAGGGAGACGGAAGCCTTGTTTATTCATTCGCCTGCCTCCGCAGCGCAAGTCTCCACAGACAGCGCGAGTCTCCTCAGACAGCGCACGCACCTTCTCCAAACCATCGAGACGTTTATACTTGACCTGTTCGCCATTGTACTATTCCTTGAAGTAACTGTCCTCTAACCATTAGTAATCGGTGAGAAGAAAACTAAACACATGACAATGTTTATTTTTTTAGTATTCCACCACCAATACAAAAATAATTATGTAAAACCCAGTGAACCCTGAGATTATTACTTGTGACATTACAAAAAATATGTATATGGGAACATGTATGTATACAACTAAATGAATGCTCTCTTAAATAGTTTCTACATTCACTTAACATGTTTCATTAAGTTTCATGTACATTTGTATTAAACATGGACTTTTGTTCATTAAAAAGGCTTTTTATGCTATTGTATGCTAAATTTTAAAATGTAAGCAACTAATTTAGACGTGCAAACTGGGTGCTGGTGTGATGAGAAGTTCGCGCTCGGCTTTGTTTTTATGAAGAGAACATTTAATTTTAAAACCATTCTGCAGGCCAGTAGACTATTATTTAATGTACACATGAGTGGGGTCAAGTTAAACAGTTTAGTTTGAATTTTATTTTATACTGTGTATTGTGCTAAATAAATATTTGCAAATATAAATTAATTTGTTTTCTTTGAAATTAATTTCTTTGAAAATTTCATATTGTTTATACAATTGCAATGCCTTGATTTTAGTAAAGTTTGTACACAGTCATACAGTAGTAGGCTTGCCACGGTAGTCTGTGTTACCGGTTTCATGACATGCCCACCGTGGCACCGCAGTTGGCATGTGAAAAAAAAAAGTTTAAAGCCTTAAAAATATTGAACGCAATTATGCAGTAGTCGTTAAATCCTGCCTATTATCACACACACGACCCACAGAAAAGACAGCGCGTCGATATCTGAGTTCTCTTTCGGGCTTGAACAAACCATAACACACAAATAATGCCAAAATGTCCATAAGAGCAGTCTTAAACGAACGTAGAGATTTGTGAGAAAATGAGACGCGTGTCAGATCGCGTCTCTGTCAGCAACGGCTGTACGAAATTCGACTCACTCGTTTTTACTTACTCCTTCTCATTCGCTCCTTCAAGTGAACAGTATTAGTGGACTAATGTAGGGAATAGGCCTAGTGAATGAGGGTTTTGGGAGCGATTTCGGATTCATGTTCTCAAGCAGTGAAAAATAGAGGACACTGACAACGCGTTGACAGACAGGACCGAGCAGGTAATATTTAATATGAAACAGTCTCAACTTTGGTCAGTCAAAGAAAATCAAACAATAAATAGGCCTACCGTTTTGTGGCTCTTTAATGTGTCGTGACAGATTGCCTGATAAAGCCAAGTTCCATCGACATTAATCTACTCCTGACTGCTTTCTGACTGATCCCGTCAGATGTCTGTCAATCAAACTCCAAGCGAAGGATGAATTGACGCAAATTTAAAAGTGAAAGTTAGTTTCGTTTTCAAACTAGCACATATTCAGGGCACAATAACAAAACAGTTCTTTCCTGCACTACCGCACCGTTATGTATGCCCGTGAAAACGTGCGCATTTTACGTTTGCCTTTAAATTAGCGATTTAAAAGCCCGCCGGTGAGACACCGGTATTACCAGTGTTGTCACACGTCGATTAACCGGTGAGAAAAATCCTCACCGTCACAACACTAAGTCATAGCCATATATGCAATGATACTAATATTTGGCATAATTTCTTTTCATGTTTCGAATTTTCGGCCTTGGTTTCCTCTTTTTCGGTTTCGAGCCAAGAATTTTCATTTCGGTGCATCCTAAGAAAGGCCTTTTTACGTTTACATGTATTCATTTAGTTGACGCTTTCATCCAAAGCAACTTACAATTGCTATATATGTCAGAGGTCGCACGCCTGGATTCGAACCCGGGTCTCTCACACCAAAGGCATGTGTCTTATTATATCCACTGCGCCATTTTGATTATAGAATTATTTGTTTTGGGTGAACTATTCCTTTATGCTTTAACTCCAACCTTCACAACATATGTATTGTCCAACGCATATACCTGATAGTCTTCACAGGTTCTTCATCTTTCTCCCCGGTCCATGAAGAGGGAGTCCATAAAGAACATCTTGTCTTCTGGAGTGGTAGGTTCCTCTGAATCATCCAGACCCCGACTGCTATCGCTGTTCACATCACTGCTGTCTACTTCCATCGTGGTATCAGAGTCAGGACCAGGGCTGGCCGGCTCTGAAAGATCATACAGTAGACTTATGTGATGATTTTTAATGTTGGGACGTTTTTTCTCATTTTAATTGGATGTGGCTGAAATGACCATACCTCCGTTGAAGACTCCAAGACAGTCTTTTGGTACCTTTGAAGCACACCGCTTGTGGCAATTGAATTTACAGTCTGTTGAAGAAATTTGTGATCATTTATTCCCCTACATTTGACTATTATTATGTTCTTTATTGGAAAGTGTGAAGGAAGACAGCGAAACACACCTTTACACTGCATGCCCTGGCGGAAAAGCCCCTTTAGCAGCCGTTTGCAGTACTGACAGATGGTGGGACGGGTGTAGTTGTGAATCACAAAGGTGTGAGGAACCTTCACACGTCCCAGCACCATCTTCTCCATCCAGATTGGCCGACCGCTCCACGATGGCATCCGCTTACCTGGCTCCTGAAGGAGGCGCTGCTGCAGCGGAGATTAAGGGAAGAAAAAAAGGCTCAGATTCACATATTGGTCAGAGTACACATACACATACTGCATACCACGGAATAATACAAGCAGTGCGGTATGACGAACATACACTACGGTTCAAAAGAAAAGATTATATTATTATTAATATTAATTATTTTTTAAGAAATGAATACTTTTATTCAGCAAGGATGCATTAAATTGACCAAAAGTCATGGTAAAGTCTTTCACATTGTTGCATTTTTTTCCATTTTTTTTTAAATATTAAGCAGCACAAACGTTTTTTCAACAATGATAAAAAAGAGTAACTGGAGTAAAGATGCTGAAAAAGTTAGCTTTGATCACAGGAATAAATGACATTGTAACAGAAAACTAATAATATTTCACAATATTACTGTTTTTATTCAAAATGATCAAATACTAAATGTAGCCTTGGTGAGCATAAGATAAGAGACAACTTTCCAAACCATTAAAGAAACGGAAACCTTTGAAGTGGCATTTATTAGAGCGCTGCAGCAGTTTGTCTAGATGTGAAAGAATGGAAATGATCTTCACCGGTTTGTTTTTCACACATTACAGTAACAGCGTTCTGGGATGGCAGCTCAGATTCATTACTGCAAATAAATAGAGAACTGAGAACTTCATTGCGGTCTTCTCAAGAATGTTTCGAAACAGACCACTTAGTTAAAATAAAACCTGTTCAACCATAGATGATTTTACAAACATAACATTTTTGAAACTGACCAACAAAAAAGTGAGAAAACAGAAAATCTTGATCTGAGTTACCTTATTTTGATGTTTTTATTGTTTTCTATGCATTCATGCACTTCTGTGGAAAAGGTTTCATTAGATCTGAACTGCTACCAGCCTGATTTTGTTATATTTCACAATGTACCCTTGCTTTAAATACAGCACCAAGGTTTGGCGGGGACAGCAAATTCATTGCCAGGCCTCAAGCGGTGTTTATTTGAAATAAAATGAGCATAAAATTAAAAGGGAAAATGTCCAAGGGACATATTGTGAGACAACTAAAAGGGACATAATGTCCCAGCCATGTTTGGGTTTCGGCTAAAGCAAGGCCATCGCTTCTCGCATGCATATCTTTTAACCCATTTGTCACTAAACCATGTTAAATTGAACTAGCATTATGAATTAATGACGGTTAAAGCATGAAAAGTATCCCCACATTTAAACAGTATGTATTCCACTTCACAAAATATCAAACCAAGTAGTACAAGAAAATATACTAGATATTTTCTAACTAACTTGATATTCGTCACTAATAATTTTTTTGTTAAAATTTGGTAATTCAATTTCAAAAAGCTTGAAGTTTAGACAGGTAACATATAATATAAATTAAATATAATAAATGTATATTTCATATTTTTATCAATAAATTATAGGGGTGTAACAATATATAATGTCACAATATATCGCAATACAAAAATGTAACAATATGTATCATGGATAGTGACAAAATGCATTGTGTAAAGTTCACCCAAAATAAAACTGACTGTTTTCAATTCAAGTTTACAGAGTTTTAGCGTCAGTACTACTTTAAACTACTATATATAATGTTGGATATAATGTATAATAATGCAATGGTGGAATATTTGTGGGTCCTGATAATGGCAAATGTCTGATGTTCCAGTATAAAGTGGCCTACATTATTTGAAATATATATGTAGTCAGTGACACAATTCTGTATTTAAACAATTCTGTATTTTAAAGGGCATGTATTATGCAAAATTCACTTTTACATGGTGTTTGAACATAAATGTGTGTTGGCAGTGTGTGAGCAAAACCACCCTAGAAGGATAAAAATCCACCCAGTGTTTTTTTTTACAATCTCAATAAATCATATGCACTCTCTCAGAATGAGCTGTTCTAAGATTCAGCGCTTTGTGACGTAGAATTGAGCAAGGGGTTTGATTGACAGTGTGGTTGTGGCATAGACCCCCGCCCTCGGTCATCTGTACACCATCCTCCATTGTTTCAACGACAGCCGGTAATGTCTCTTGGAAACATAAGTGTTCTGTTGTGGGATGGGATGTAATAATAACATACATACTGTAGTAGTTTTTACTTACTTCTGACATCAGAGCCACTGAAAACACAGTGGATGTATTGTATTTTGGAAGTTTAAGTGGCGCCCTTCCTTCATAAATAAGTTTATGTTTGAGCGAATCATTTTCTGACTGACTGTTTTGTGAACAAGGGTCAATTGAAAGCAGGTCTTGCTTCAAAGTTAATCCTCAAGTGTGGATCGTCGTCTACTGTTCGTGATCCGATCGACACCTCCAGTAACAGTAAGTATATTTTATGATTTTTGAGCAAAGTCATTTCAGTCGATGTCAGCCAATTCAACAACAAATGAGTCTAAAGTTGTTGTCGTCGGTAGGATGTCTGTGTATATGATTTAAACCTTGTTTGCATGATGTGTAACCACACGTTTATAAATATATATATATATATTTTTTAAGATATTGTATTAAAAAATGCATATATTTTCTTGCCATCTTCTCACTTTTGCCACAGAAGCACCTGTACGACAAGTAATGTAAACATGACGCAACAGGTCCCTCGCAATAATGTAATTTCGCTTGTACGTAGCAAACTTTATCACAGTATGTGTTTGTAGTGCCAATGTAAGTGTTTATGTGTGTCTGTGTGTTGGACATCCATAATTTCAAAGGGGACGCGATTTCAACTCTATAAGTTCGTAAATGTATCAAATAACCATACCGAGACGTACTGGTCCATTCTCATTTGTGTTTATTCTGCCGTAGTCTCTTCGTCATCTGGGTCTGATCAGAGACTATTTATATTTTCCGATTCAAACATATAAGGCTGAATGACATACAAAACAGCATCTCTCACTCTCTCAGCCCTTCTGCTTAGACCGACTGCCATAGGTATGCAAACGTGACGCCCTCATCCAAAGGCAGGGCGGGGATATGCAGCTCATTTGCATTTAAAGTGGTACATATCAAAACAGCTCTTTTTAAAGGGGTCATGACATTGTGTTAACGCCTATACTGCTATGGTTGGCCAACGTCAGTGCTGCTTATGCATAAATTATTAAGTTAATCATTTTGTATCACATGCAGAGTAAACAATGCTCCACCACGTGAAACTTCGGTCTTCCAATCTTTTACCATTGTGTCAATTCTCAATTGATTTTGATTCATATGCGCGAGGGAGGGAGGGAGGGAGAGAGAGAGAGAGAGAGAGAGAGAGAGAGAGCAGTTTGAAGGCGCACGCACGGGGATTGCTCGCTCTCAGCTCGTTCTTTCAGTAACATGCCCTGTCACTCATCTCTCTCACCGTTCAAATAAAGCTTTGGCGCGCTGCATCTGCAGCAAATAAACTGCATCCGACTGCTTTCCCAGACGTCTGGATCATTCGGCAGCGTATTCAAACATGTTGTTTGTCCACAGCAGCAACAGCACATCTGCTGGCATCACAGTCATCTTGTAAACATACCCACTCGCTGCACGACAGCACATGCGATGATGCGAAATGAGGTGTTGGTCACTTCAGTACCGTAACATCACTTCATACCATGGATCCAGAACGAGCTGTATTTAGAGCTTGATTAAATAAATGGTTCGTTTATAATGGGGAGGACATCTTAAGCTATGAAACTAGCAGGAAGTTTTAATAGTACATAGATCTCTTATATACTAAAAGATCAAGGCAAATTTGGTTTCTCGTGTCATGACCCCTTTAAAACAGGCCCCAAAAATGACATTTTCAAATGTTTACAATAAATTAACTGTGGGGTATTTTGAGACTACTACATTCTGGGACATCTTGGACCAATATTACATCTTGTAAAAAGGGGCATAATTGTAGAGCCAGACCGATATATCGGCCGGCCGATATTAGGCATTTTCCAAAATATCGGTATCGGCAGTTATAATGGCCGATAAATGAATATTTCAAAAATAAAATTAAAACAGATGAAATACGCCTCAATCATCTCTCCTTGGCCTGTTATATTGAAAATGTATGTTTTACAATTTGCAGTATGTCTACTGCAAATACATATTGCTAAATTATGGCTCATCATAGACTAGCTAACCACAAAGCTAGCTAATGCCACTATCATCAATGGAAGACCACTAACGTTAACATTCATGAGCTTGGAAACCCCATTGAACTTTTTCTGCCTAAATAAATAATCTCTTTTTAAAATGCTTTATCATATTATTTTAGTTCAAACTCATAAATGACTACAAATAACTATGTTAGGGAAATCTGTTAATGTTTTGTTGCGCGTTCCTGAAAAAATTTAAAAAATTAAAATATCGGCCGATATATCGGCATATCGGATTTTAAAACTCCAAAATATTTGGATCGGTATTGGCCTTCAAAATCCTTTATCGGTCGGGCTCTACATAATAGGTGCCCTTTAAGCTTCAGATTCATGAATAAGTTGCTGGTGTCATTATTGTCCTGTGCATTGGGTTCAATGCATCAAGTCCAACCCATTTACATACACAATGTAATATCAAATTTAGCATTTTAATCAACAGTGCATTTTTTTATCATATGTCTTGAAGTATCGCAATAATATCGAATTGTGATATGCATTGAACCGTGACATTAGGGTATCGTTACACGCCTAATGATTTATAATAACCCAAATGAATGCCCCTTGTTTTGAAAGATTTCTAGATGATATTGAATTATTAAAATAAATCAGATCTTTCCTCACCTCTTCCTGGCCCACGATAGCATGCTCGGCTGGTGCAGGACGAGGAACAGACAGCGAAGGTCCGGGCAGAGACTGATTGGAAAGGCGTCTTTTCCTTACACCGCTACAGTTGTTAGGGATCTTAAAGGCGCATCGCTTGTGATAGTTCAGGCCACATCCTAAAGATCCACAAGAAAAGCTTTAGTGTTCAGGATTAGAGTCAAAAGAAAGCCTGAGATTTGGTTTAAAACAACATCAGGAATAGGACTGGGGTTCACTTATAAGGTAGAGAAGATGAAAATCGAGAATTAGGTTTAAGGACTCGAGGTAAGATTACACAGACAGGCTAATTTCATCAGACCTCCAGCAGGGGGCTCCGCTTCTCTTTTCAAACTTACAAACCTGTGGCCACTCAGGCATGTTTAGTTCCTCCTGAGAAACCAAATGAATCTCCTGAGGACTGGGTGGGGATTTTTAGATCTAAACTTCATGAGTCTGAAGCATGAAGTGTTTTAGCATGCCTCAACATATGAACAGCTTGTATCCATCAGTGTGGCTTCATACAACTGGAGCCCATAATCTTCATGCAGCTTTTGAATGTCACAACCAGCCCTTATGGCAGCACTGACACATCACACCGCATGCCTGAATACATCAGAGATCTTTAAAGCAGACTCAAAAAGAACATTTGGTTTAGATTCAGATCACTTATTCTTTTGTTGCTCTTTTGACCATACAATAATTCATTAAGTAATTTCCATCAACTCAAACTGAAATTATTTTAAATGAAAAGTGCAAAATGACAAAAAATGTGTGTCAAACTGTAACAACCAAAAAGCATTAATCATCAAATTGCTGCTAAAACTGCTTTGCCTCTTCTTTGGATAGTTTTCCATGAGTTGGAATATGAATGCAAGGATTCACTGCCATTCAGACGCAAGAGCATCAGTCACTGGATCACTCGGCAAACAAAGACTGGATTACATTAAATCCTTTCTAAATTTTTCTTCTTTTTATAGCAATAGTAGCAATGATCTGTGAGAGCCTCCATTGTGCTATGATTAGCTTATTACCCCTAGCTAGTTTTTACTGAACACCTGGTTTTTATTGAGTCCTTTATATTCTGATTGATTGAGTGATTATTATAAACAATAAATCTGTAGTCACACTAGACATTGTGCTTTATTGACTTCAATTCATACGAACATGGACATGGGAGACTGAAAACAAGATGTTTTATGTAAAAGACCCAGATGAAATTCAAGCTAAATCAAAGAATGAAACTTGTTCAGCAAAATTCACAAATTCAGGCCAAAACAAAGTTCATTTTGAGAATTCTAAGCAGCTTGGCAAAAAAGAGAGAAAACATAGCTTTAATAAATATTCAACCAATTTGTGTTCTCCTGTGTATTATTGTAGATTGAAAAAATATTATTTCAGTTGTTTTGTGGGCTTTTTGATAGTGTAAAGAAAACAGTTTTCCAGAAACCTGGAAAGATCTTGTAACAAACCCTCGCGACACTAGATCTAAATTCAATAAGGACTGCCCGATGGCCAAGTGTTGATGGAATAGTCATTGTGCCGATAGGGCCAGTTCTGCATTGTTTTTCATTTGCACAGGTTTTTAATAGTGGTGGACATAGATATATATTTTTATCTCACTGTTATCTTGGAAGTTATATAGATTAATCTAGATTAAAATGGCTCATTTGGCAACACAGTCAGCTTTCATCAGCACTAGGTAGTCTGCGTCGGCTTGGTGTGTTGCAGGCTTTAGTCTTGTCAAGGTTTCCATTGGGAAGCTTCTTAAATAAATTTTCCTTGAAGCAAACCCGGCGGCTTCATAGCTGCATCCATTTTAGCATGTCGCGTTTGATGTGGTTATTTCACAGGCATACACACAGGTTCGAAGACTTGTCAAATCGGCTAGGTATACATCCGTGCTAAATAGGGGTGTAACAGTTCACAAAATTCACGGTTTGGTTTGATACGATACACTTGCGTCACGGTTCGGTTCGGTACGTTTCAAATACAGCAAAAAGAAATGGCAGAGAAATTTCCTTGATTAAATTTTTTAAATTATATTTTTATTAAAACTAACATCATAAAGTATGATATTTTTTAACTTAGAGCAATGATGGAACTATACTTGACTTTTCTTTAGGAGCATTTAAAACAACAGCTCTTTTGACAAAATGAAATGTAATATTGTAGTAGTTATAAACAAAGGTTTATTTTAGTTTAGATTAACATTTTTAGGGAAGCAATGGTATTGATAATGTCAAAATACAACAGACATGATGTTACTTGAAAGCATTATAGCCTACTATTCCTGCCAAACTTACAGATAGTAGTGTTATACAGTAAATCCATGGTGATGTTGCTGATCTGTGGACACTGGATAGTTCATTCATGGCACAATATTTCTTCCTGGTTTCCACATCAGCGCTGTTTGATCCGTTAATAACGAAGAAATGTGAATGTTTCTCACTAGATCTCGCAGCGATGTTATTACTTCACTGGATTTAGCTGTGTAACAGTGCTGATCAAGATCGGCTCGCGCTGCATTGGTCCAAACTGATTAACGGTCCGTCATTCAGACAACCACACAATAACGAGTAGCTCATGTTCATTTCGCTTACATTACATTTGCCATTTGATGTTGGACAATGCTGTGGTCACGCCAGCGTCTCTTACATTATGAACGCGCTTGCCACGCGCGACACGCCTACATTTGAATAACGGAATGTTGGTCGGCAGGACAAATGAACCGAACGAACCGTTCGGTTCAAAAATGCGTACTGAAAACTGAACCGAAAGCCTCGTATCGAACGGTTCAATACGAATACATGTATCGTTACACCCCTAGTGCTAAAATATAAAGGTGAAAGTCATCATAGCTTGCGTAGTATAAATAGACCCAGCTCCCAACCCAACTTTGAGAATAGATTAACGGCTATACTTTTTTATCACTCGATAAGAGTCTCACGTTAAAGGGATACTCCACTTTTTTGGAAATAGGCTCATTTTACCACTCCCAGAGTTAAACAGTTGGGTTTTACGGTTTTCTAATTTATTCAGTCGATTATTTTTTTTTATATATTTAGAAGAAAATCAGTAACCAGACAGTTTCTGGTCTCATTGACTTCCATAGTATATACAGTATATATATTTTTCCTACTATGAAAGTCAATGAGACCAGAAACTGTCTGGTTACTGATATTCTTCTAAATATCAGTATCAGAAAATATCAGAAAATCGTCTGAATGGATTTGAAAATGGTAAAACTCAACTGTTTAACTCTGGGGAAGTGGTAAAATGAGCCTATTTCCAAAAAAAGTGGAGTATCCATTTAATGTCCCACCACAAGTTTTTAAGCATTGCCAATGTAAACCTTCTGTGTGAGTTGCTTGATACTGCGCATTATGTCTTAAAGTGACAGCAGCCTAATATTCCTGCTGTGGCCTGTTTTAAATGTTAATCAAACAACAAAAGTCAAAAGAAATCACTCACTGCTTTTGACTGAATAACTTTAGGATTAAGGAATAATCTATATTTAATTTATTCAGTGTAGACTATGCAGTTATTTTACATCTGATTTCTTTATTCAATTTCTGTACATTATCTACATCTAACTTCTGGTTCTAAAAAAAACACTGTTTATTTTATTTTCATTTGCATTATTGTTTTATTGTGTATTTGTGCTATTGCTTTCAATTTAATTTTTTATATATTTCACTAGAAATTGTTTGATTGTCTTTAATGTTTGTGATTTATATTCTATACACATTTTTATACACATTTTTTTGCATTAGCATTGTTCTTGCATTCCATGTAAAAAGTCTGGCCAGTAAAATAGAAATAATTTACTAGCCAATGGAAAATCAAGCTTCAGTGTGTCATAAAAGTGAAAGGAGCCATATGCAAGTTTGTGGCCAAAACTGGTACTGCAATCACTTTCAAATTACTTTAGAGCGGTGTAACTTCACTTTTTAAATGACAATATCCTGGACGGACTACTGTTGTCAGTGATATAAGTATTTGAAATGAACATGAGTCTAGTGACATATCAAGGAAAATGTATGATTAATTGAAATAAAATTATTGCATACAGCCCCTTAAAGTAATAACATTTGAGGGACATGATGTATCAAGTGCATGAACGAGATCCTGATCCCATATTGTCAATCCTTGTGCAATAATTGTCATGCAATGGCAAATAACATTGGTAGACTGTTGATAGAGATTTAGTTTGGTCATCACTGCAGCATTCTACATATAATAATACTCAAATAATTACTTAAATTCACATGCCTAAACAATGATGAAAACCTTTAGAAAACATATTTATTCAGAACATGACTGCTACCTTCACATTTGAGGCCCTGCCGAACGAGTCCCCACAGCATCTCTCCACAGTAGTCACAGAACGTGGGCGCTTTGTAGGAGTGGACGTAAAGGGCATGAGGTTGGATCTGGAAATCTTCCACTGTAGCTTGAGCTGGAATCAAAATGCAACTTAAAGGACAACTCAGGCAAAGAATGAATGATGCAACAAAACACTGGACAAAATAATACAAATGAAAAAAAAAAGGACAAAAAGACAAAACATTAGTCAGCATTAGCAGCATTTTATTAAAAGTCTAGTAGTCATAATATTTCATAACATTCCAAAGAGAAATGAAACTACTCGATTTTTAACAACTGGCCCAGTCTTCTTAATATCTTTCTTTTTTAGTCAGCGGTCTACAGACCAATGGGAGATGAGCAGTTTGATCTCCTGAAGGCAATATCATAGACAAAACCACACAAGGCTGTCCAAAATAAGTGATTAACTGATGTGACTCAGAGTGGAATGAATTCATTTAGATAATTCATGATGAGGTATAAAAGGATGAAATAATTGAATATCACTTCATGTGTGTAATGAGAAAGTGAACATTTAAGCCTGTGGAACAACACTGTACAACAAATGTGTTTCGATAGTTCCTGTTGAATTGTTGGTGGGTTTTATCTTAATATGCGACTAAGTGTGAATCACACACTGACTCACAGTCTTACTGTTTTTGGCAAAGTCTAAGGTTTAGTGTGATACAAAACATTAACACTTTCTTCAGTTTTCTTTGGTTCGGTAAGAAAGCATCTGCCAAGGACACAAAATGCACTGCTAAAATGAAAGTATAGGAAGAAAACATCTGATGCTTGGCAAACAAAGTGCAATCTCTTGTTTCTGATAAAAACACATGTTTTATGTGAAACTCCAATTTTGCTTATAAGTTATATTCACAAGATTGGATGGAAGCATAGCTAATGTAATGACAACCAGGATGCGCAAAATACATATTGACAAAATCAACTAGCCAGTTGGTTGCCTAAAGGCAACTGGTTCCTAGAAGCCCTGTTTAACCATTCCTTAGGTGACATTTACAAACAATTTGTTTTTGCATTGAATTTGTTGGTGGTCATTTGTTGGTGCTCTCTAAAATCTGTATTTACAAAGTGTATCTTCCAAATTTTATATCTTTTAAACAAGTTAAATATGATAATTTCCCCAGGGTTCTTTCAAACATAATTAGGTAACATCTTGGTAACATCTAATTAACAATTGGAAAATATAAAAAAGGCAAAAACCTAATAAAACATGAATATATAGAAATTTCATTTATATCATCATATTTACCTTGTGTACATTGCAAAATCAGAAATTTGGTCACAATTCAATTGAAACCATTTAAAATATTTTAGAACGATTTTGGAATGATTTCCAAAAAAAAAAAATTCTTTGGATTAAGAAATGTATGTAGCCTAGTAAGCCTACATTGATTAATCCAATAGCAGTGTTGGGTCAATTTGACCCAATTATTGTTATGTTGAAAATAAGCTGCACAGACAACATAAAAACATTTAATGTAGGCTTATTAGATTTTTTTTACTACATATACAATTTACTAGATGTAAATTGTATTTATTGCTATTGTACTGTAAATAGCCTCCCGCCCAAGCGGCAACGTTCTAATCTGAAAACTGAAGCCTACCCGAAAGTGCGAAAAACTGCAATACATCTCAAATCTGCTAGAGGCCAGTCTCAAAAGGGAGCAAATATTCATAGACCTTATGTTAAACTGTCCTTTTTCTACAGCATAAATTCATGTTTTTACAGTTTGGTCCCATGGAACTTTTATTGTATTTTTTGATAGGTTCTGATGCTGCGTTCAAGTCCTCCTGGGAAGTTCGTACGTACGAGGTGGGAAGTCGTGTTTACAACTTGAGGTGTGTTAAAGTCAGTTTCGTCAGAGCAAAATGGCAGTGTACCTTCTTTTAATGAATTACACGAAAATACAGCAAGGTTTGTTAACTCTGCTAATAAAAAATGAAGAACAAAGTAATGTGCATCAGGTGTGTTTTTCTTTTTATGTTTTTATTAGCTTATGAAGCCAATGTAAACTCTATCATTAGGTATAATTTTTATATTACAATGATATCATATTTTGTGCCGAGAGCTTGCTTTATAAATGAAAAATCCTTACAATGTCAACAATGAGTAAACATTGAAATTCAATTAAAATTTAAAGTCAACAGACGTTGAATGAAAGTTTCTCACTGACACGCCCCCAAATCCCGACTCAACTGTGCTCAACTCAACTGACAGTGCGCTAAACTCGTAATTACGATCTATACGAGATGACTTGAACGCAGCATGAGTGCCTGACAACTGTGAGGGGGGTGAATTTTTTTCTAACTCGTTAGTTTAAATCGTATTTAGATATAAAATGCATGACAAATAAGGGCGGTTAACTTTGATTGACAGCTGATAACGGGCTGCGCCGAATGGAATTTGACATCTCGGCCATGATCTGACACAACACATCATACCACCTCTGTATCCTTTCTGAACATTTGTATTTTGTGTTTCCCAATATTTTCCAGTATGGCGCCGCCCATACACCCCCATAAACTGCCTCAGAAGTGTTATTCAGAAAGTCTATGGGTGACGTCACAGACGCTCTGTCCATATTTTTTACAGTCTATGAGGTTTCTCACACTTCTGTTCAGTGCTGCAACAGACGAGTAACTGAGATCCAGAAAGCTTTCAACCAAGTTAATTCTCTTCAGAAACTTCACAGTGAATTCTCCTTAGATGATTAAGAGGACAAGGCTTCATTTCAGTATTAAATTGCATTGGTTTAATGCATGCATTTCATATTCAATCTTTAACGAGCAACATAGTTTTTAACGGACTCTTTGCTGTCTTTCAAAGTGGTGATTTTTGGTAAATTGCATTAAACCAATAGTAGTCACCAAAAGTTGTACAGCCTTTGTGAAACACAACTATGACTGTGTTTACATGCAGCCATTAACCCGTTCAAAACCGGGATATTAGCAATAACCCGGTCGCGAACGGCCATGTAAACACCGGCAAAAACCCGAAAAATGCTCATATCCCGGATTTTTAAAAACCGCTGTTTACATCGGAATATTGCAATTCCATGTATACAGGAGAAACTCTCTCTGCTCAAACATGTAAATGGGTTATCTAGGGGCCTATGAAATCCGTTTTATTTTTTCCCAAATTCCGTTTTATTTTTTCCCAAATTCCGTTTTAATTAGGGATGGGCATTCGATTAAATTTTCTTAGTCGATCGTCTAACAAATTTATTATTTATTTAACTTTTTATAAGTTAAAAATGTAATGAAAATACAAAAAATACAGCATGTTTTTCTTTGATTAGATCTTTATTACAAGATGATCAACTTGTGGCAGTTAAACTGGGCGTTCGGTTAGTCTGAATTTGAAGATTTGCGTGGTGGTGCTCAGTTAACTTTACTAACCAATGCAACTGAACCTGCAGCTGCGAGTTGGCATTCGTGAGAACCCTCGTTTTTTCCAAAATAATAATAAAAATAACTTGATCAAAAACATAATAACATTTAGATCTGACAGCAGGTCGTTGCTGCTGGGATACACCAGGTACCTCCACGCTAACATGACCAGCCCGGGAACACGTTCACTTTCCACTCACACTACGCAACGCAGCAGCATTAGTTTAAAGATAATCGATAACAAATTAACGTGATCGACGAAATTCTTAATGAGCAATAATCGATCGTCGATTAATCATGCCCATCCATAGTTTTAATTTTTGGAAATTAGTTTTTTTTTACCCTTGACTGTTATTTTAGTTGTAAAAATAGTATACTTTTAAAGTTAATGATTAAAATTAGGAATGACCTTAAATTTATTGAGGTAATACAGACATTTACTCAGTAGCCTTTTCAGGACAAATAATGCATGATGCAACATAACACTGCACTCTTCAAGTAACAACAAAATATGGTTATGAGCTTTAATCTCTCCAGTAATATAAATTATATTCGTTTATATAAGTTTAAATAAAGTCTCTCACGGAGTTCGCTTCGCTTTTGTCCAGTCCGGCACCTCATAGACAGACGTGGTGTGCACGTCTGTGTGTGTGTGTCTGTATGTGTGAGAGAGAGAGAGAATTGAAAGAATACACTGCGTGTTTTAAATAGTGTTGAAAACCGAAATGCAGTATGTCTATTAATTAGTCAATGTGCGGGAAACATTGCATAAGTCACGTGCGAACTGCTCGGCCCGGCACTGACGGCTTATCAGCGTTAAGTTTCTTAACTTTTTGCCGACGAAAGGAGAGCCGTGGCGAGCCGCTTCGCCATGCTTTCATTGTTAACACTAGATTCCACGTTAATTGGCCAATTCCGCGATTCCATCCATGATTTTGTTATCGGTGGAAATCATAGGGCCCCAGTTATCCCTAATGTTTCAGAAACCCGAAAAGTGGCCTTAACCCGACCATAACCCGAAAATTGGCTGCATGTAAACGTAGTCAATGTGTCGAAACATTTTCATGCACATTTCTGACTCTAAATGACCACTAGGGTTGGGAATCAATAGAAATTTTTCAGATTCGGTTCCGCCAAACAATTCCGGTTCCGATTCCCATTCATTAAAAAATATTAGTAAGAGAAAAAACCACAATCCTTTTTGTGTTTATTTCTCATAGTACTTGACAAATTAGTTTAACAGACTAGTAATGTAAACAAATTCAAGATGTTATTAAGCAATTTCTGCATAAAAACAATTCAAAGTTCAAATTAGTGGAAGACATTTTCAAATGTGGCTTTTGACCATGGCCTTCTCTGATGTTAGGATAAAAACCAAAGGAACAAAGAATCTAAAACTTGAACAAATCAAACCGGGTAACAAGTAAGAAAAAAAGAGTGCATTCCTTTTTGAACATCAAAGAGAGAAAGTAGAACATTTGAGCTTGCAGTGAATCACATGGCAGACAGCAGTCTAGAGCACTGGAACACAGGCTCATAATGAGGCATTCATGAAGACACTGCACACATTATGACAAATGAGGATCCCGGCATCTCAAAACTCATCTATTAGTCTTCAGGCAAAAAACCCAAACACGGTTAATAAACTCTAAACTCTTAGTCTAGAAACAATGCATGCAGTCTTTTAGAATTCCTTCAAAGTCCTCCTCAGAGACAGTTTCAGAAGTTCCTCAAATAAAGTGTGATCTGTTCCACTGCTGAACTTGAAATCGAACCAAAACACACAGCTAACAGTTTGAAACTCCACTTGAATACACAGCACAAAGAAGGACAACAACGTCTACTACAGCAGATCCTGTCGACACACTATCTCAGACAAAAGCTAACAGTGATGGGCGTCCTGCTGTTTACTGAACCAGAGCTGCTCCGTTTCTTCTCAGCAGAAGCACGACCATCACCTACTGCAACAAAAACAAGCCTTTACCTTTGAGCTGACCGCCAACAAAAGAGTGTTTTATTAGCACAGCTGATGGATGCAGAGAGGAGAAAGACAAGACAATATCAAGGGGCAGTGTAAAAGCATATTCATTTGTTTTGACTAAAACAGAGATTATCAACTACAGACCGTGGCCCATATCTGGACCCTAGACTGATTCCATTCAAATCATTTCTCATAACTGTCAACATATTAAACTATGTTTCAATGAGACACAAAATACCAGAACGAGCTTTATTCAAAGTATGTTTGCACACACAAGGAATTTGTTTTGGTGAGCACCAATAAAAGATATGTGACTAAAATACACACATACACATCTGTATATGTATGAAGACCTCCGATGCAGAAGCCTCTAAAAGCTCAAAGAAAATATTACTGAGTGAATGCCCTCTGCGTATAGTAATACGTTCATCAAATACTTCCACTTCAAATTCAATAAATCCCAGCCTCAGCTCATTCAGAAATGTCGGTACTTGGGTAGAAACCTATACTGTACATGAGAGCCTGATAAAACTGTTAATATTAAACAGAAACTTTACGAACTTCATTTATATAATATGAAATCCTTATATATTTAATCCCTGCCTAGTGGGGAGAACATTTAATTGTTCAAGAGGTAGATTGCCTGGGGGAACTTTTCTTGTGCCTGGCTTTTCTGGTGCTCAGTGCTCTGTAGCGCCGGCCTGACGGACAGAAACAGTTCAAAGAGAAAGTGACTTGAATGTGAGGCATCCAAAGTGATTTTCTGAGACCTTTTCTCACTCTGGATGTAAATAGATCTTGGAGGGTGGGCAAGGGAGCACCAATAATCCTCACAGAAGTCCGAACCATCCTCTGTAGTCTTCCGATGTCTGATTTTGTAGCTGAGCCAAACCAAATAGCTACAGAGGAGCAGAGGACAGACTCAATGACTGTAGAGTAGAGCGGCATCAGCAGCACCTGTGGCAGGTTGAACTCCTTCAGCTGTAAGGGAAGTTCACACTTCCTTATGTGAAGGAAGTTATACTCCTTCAGCAGTCTCTGCTGGATCTTTTTTTGCAACAGAGCAAATATGATTTCCCCCTTTAAGTTGTGAGAGATGGTGGTGCACAGGAACCTAAAGGACTCCACTGTTTTCACAGTGCTGTTCATGATGGTGAGAGAGGGTAATGCTGGGGTGTTTCTCCTCTCAGTCCACAATCATCCCCACTGTTTTGAGCACATTCAGCACCAGGTTGTTATGACTGCACCAGAAAGCCAGCTGTTCAACTTCCTGCCTGTACGTGACTCGTCAATGAATGAGGCTGATGATGGTAGTGTCGTCTGCAAACTTCAGAAGTTTGACAGAAGGGTCTTTGGTATAGTGCAGACATTAGTGTACAGGGAGAAGATCAGTGGGGGGAGATAGTGGGGATCATAGGCTACGTTCACACTGCAGGGCTTAATGCTCAATTCCGATCACTCAAGGCCGTTCACATTTCCAATTAAATGCGACCTTTTGTGATCTCCTGTGTGAACGTGAAATGACCCAGAATGTGACCTCGCATGCGCAGAAGAGTGACTCAACGGTCAACGACAGTCACTTGTTGTTTGCGAAAGTAGCTAAATGGATGTCTTACAGTGAGAGCTCGTTTAGCAATATTAAAGTTATTTTCACAACAGAGCCAGCACATTACAATCTTCTCGTTTTCAGAAGAAAATTAAACAGAGAAGCGTGTTGGGTGCAGAGTCGCAGCTCAGGAGTGGTGGGATACTGATGTGAGTGGCTTCACTGATACAGAATTCATCAGTAACTTCCAAATGACCAGATCCACCGCGTCTTCGATCAACTCTGTCACGGGAAGAGACACGTCTGCGGCGGCCAATAACAGTGCAGAAACGCGTTCGAGTTGGCGTGTATTGGCAAGCTACAGGTGCGTGCAATGACGTGCGTGTCGGATATATGTGACCTGGCCGTCAGATTGCATGTCGCATTTCAAAAGATCGGATACATATCGGATTTGGACCACATACCCAAGTGGCCTGAGATGTAGCTATGACACAGCATACTTATGAATAATAAGTGTATAAATAAATAATCATCCAGATAATTATAGCCTCGTTAATAACTGTTTGTAAGAAACCAAGACCGTTTGTAAATCTGTCAAGATTTCAACGAGATAAAAGTATTTGTGTTCGTGTTGACCACTCATCTTACATCAGCTTACCTGTGACAACTAGGGATGCAAATTATCGATTAATTAATTAATCATTAGTTGATCAAACTTATCGATTCGATTAACAATTAACGAGCGGTTTGTGTGAGAAAACGACTATGATTTATATATATTTTTACCTCTTGTTAACAGCCATGTCCAACTGATCTGAATCAGATGTCCAACTGAACTGAACTGAACCGTGTTCCAAAGTTCCGCCGGAAATGATCGTTATGCATATTATGTCACTCATTGTTCACACAGATATTTCAGAAGTGTTACCTTTTACTGTGAAGATCTAAACATATTTAGATATACGGGAAATCGCAATAGAAGAACAATTTTGATATATCTAAATATGTTTAGTGAAAGGTAAAACCAGGCATGCAAACAGGTCAGGGGTGGAAAAAGGTGAGAAGGATATTACCAACGCAGTTTTAAAAAAAATCAAGTAGAATTTCTGTTTGTTGAACTGATAGCACTTTTTTGTGTGTTAAACACAATCTAATCTTAATACAGACAACTTCCTTAAGAAAAAAAAGATCATAACCTATGACAAAAAAGATATTATAAACTAGATTAGTGGGTAACTAATTTTAAATTTCATAATTTTATAAAATCAGAATATTTAGTGGAAAAAAATAGTGGGGAACAAATAAGAGACAATAAGTGTAGCACTAAATCTGGTAAAATGTTACAAATTGCTCTTTGTATTGTTGTAAAATACATTCATGAAAAACAAGATAAAAATCCAAAAGATCAATTATTTTATAGTCTACTATAAAATTAACTATATATATATATATATATATACAGTATATATAGCACAAATGCATAGCACAGCTGTTTAATGAGGCAGAAACATGATAGATAGGACGGAACAGAACAGAACAGAACAAAAAAATACTATTAATATAATCTTTCATTATGCAAAAGTATTATGATATGATTATGAAAGACTCCAATAGAGTGCTGCACACAGCGTTTATGCGCATCCCGAGCGCTGAATGATGCGCTTGAGGCAACACGAGTCACAGCATGCAGCTGTGTTTAGACTAAGTTACCCATTGAAAAGTTCAAAGCACAAAGGAAATACATATCGATGCATAGTTTATTATACAGTATCTATCTATGCAATAGTTTATTGAGCCTTTTCTTTTAACAGTTTTAAATTTTATTTACTGTGCGCGACGCGTGAAGAACAATGATAGTGCTCTCCAGTGTTGTGATCTAGACACGTGGTAAAGGAACATGATTGAGGTACTACAGCAAGATAGTCAATTTATGCGAAACCATAGAGCTTTTATCTACAGATTAAGTACAATATTAACATTTAATCATCTTGGAGAGAGTTTCATCGTTGCCGAACGCGACGCGCTGTGCTATTTAAATGCTGAATGACTGACGACGCGCTGTTTGTTTGAATGCTGAATGGATAATTACTGACAGCTGACCTTTTTTTTGTTTATTGAAAGTGTGGTTTATGATCATCTGATCTAATGTGTGGAAAGCTTTTCAGAGAATATAAGGCAACGCTACTTTAGCACAATTCACAACCAGTAGTTAAAAAAAAAACTTTTACCATCGTGTATTGTAAAAGATATTCAGTCAACTCAATTCATAAACATGCGCGATTGAGGGAGAGAGAGACCGTTGAAGACGACGCGCAACGACCGGTGCTTTCACTCTCTCGCTCCTCAGTTAAACAAGCGAAAGCAGTCACTCATCTACATCACTTACCGGTCAAATATGGCTTTGGCGGGACAAAAATACGCATTAGGCTGACAGAAAACAGTGCGCCAGTTACAGTCTTCAGGCGCTTGACGTTTTAAACGGACTTGCGCACGCTCGTGTAAAAACAAACATCCCAGCCCCCACACTCAAATCTACACGCACGTCAAATACACAGGAATGATCATCGGCCTGTTCACATCGGCCCTATTTTGACATCGGAACGATACCGATGTATAAAAAATGTACCAAATCGGCCGATGTTATATCGGCGGCGATATATCGTGCACCACTACTTGCTACGGTAGTCGGTGTTACCGGTGTTCAGTCGCAACATCGGTTTCATGAGCGTGTCATGGCATGTGAAAAAAAAAAGTTTAAAGCCTTAAAATATTAAATGCAATTATGCAGTAGTCGTTAAATCCTGCCTATAAACACCCACAGACGCGTGTCGGTATTGAGTTCTCTTTCGGGCTTGAACAAACCATAACACACAAATTATGCCAAAATGTCCATAAGAGCAGTCTTAAACGAACGACGTAGAGATTTGTGAGAAAATTAGACGCGTGTCAGATCGCGTACTCTGTCAGCAACGGCTGTCCGAATTCGCTCACTCGTTTTTACTTACTCCTTCTCATTCGCTCCTTCAAGTGAACAGTATTAGTAGACTAACGCAGGGAATGGGCGTAGTAAATGAGGGTTTTGGGGGCGATTTTGGATTCAACCCATGTTCTCATGCAGTGAAAAATAGAGGACACTGACAACGCGTTGACAGACAGGGCCGACCAGGTAATATTTTAATATGAAACAGTCTAAATTTTTAAATTTGGTCAGTCAAAGAAAATCAAACAATAAATAGGCCTACCATTTTGTGGCTCTTTAATGTGTTGAGACAGATTGCCTGATAAAGCCAGAACTTCCACCGACGTTAATCTACTCCTGACTGCTTTCTGACTGATCCCGTCAGATGTCTGTCAATCAAACTCCAAGCGAATGATGAATTGACGCTAATTTAAAAGTGAAAGTTAGTTTCGTTTTCAAACTAGCACATATTCAGGGCACAATAACAAAAAAGTTCTTTCCTGCACTACCGCACCGTTATGTATGCCCGTGAAACGTGCGCATTTTACGTTTGCCTTTAAATTAGCTATTTAAAAGCCCCCGCCGGTATTACCAGTGAGACACCGGTATTACCAGTGTTGTCACACGTCGATTAACCGGTGAGAAAATATCCTCACCATCACAACACTACTGTGGAAACGAAGACACCTACATCTTGGATGCCCTTGAGGTAAGCTAAAACATATCAAAAATTAATTTCAAAGTGAACTATCCCTTTAAGCAACATAAAATAATTGTTAAATAAAAATCTATATGGGTAGGCTTATCCTAACTACACTATATAAAGACTACATATAATAATCTATTTGGTAAACTACTTAAAAAACTATAGCAGCAGCACTTATACTATTATAGGCTGAGGGGGAAGTCAAATGAACAACTTGTAACGAGTGGAAATGAGATGTGGCCCCTTTAAGAGCTGCGCGCTCCCTGGTGAACTATCGGCAGAACTGTATTGTTATGTGCCGTGCGCCTCAACACCCCTTGTGCTGTCTATGCGAAGTGAACACACCACGTATGAAAGTGTGTCAGACAGTTTAGACTAGTTTTCCGGGAAAACTAGCAAAACGAGAGGGAAAGCTGGAGTGTTGACTGGTATGAGCTAAGTTATTGTTAGAATAGAGCTGGATTTTTGAGGTTAGCACGCTGTATAGCTGGTAGTCAATATCAGTGCACTCCACTCCATTTTGACTGCCTCATGTTTGATTTATTTTTTTCCGCCTTTTGTGTCGGCTCTCTCGTGTGAGAACATTCGCAATGTTCAATTAGCCGACAATTCATTTAATTTAATCGAGTAAATTCTTGTCGACAATTAATCGATAATCAATTAAACGTTTACATCCATACTAGGAACAGAGAGCTGAGTTAGCTTAGGATGGAGGTGTGCCTGGATGTTGCAGGATGAAGTGCACTCCCATACTGACAGCATCATCCACAGACCTGTTTACTCGATAAGCAACTGCAGGGGGTCCAGCAAGGGTCCTGTGATGTCCTTCAGGTAGATCAACTCCAGTCTTCATGACCACAGACATGAGAGCGACAGGTCTTTTGGGAATGGGGAATCTCTTGACTGTCTTTTGTCAGTGTGTTTTTGGCCTTTTTGGCCCTATTGCTATATGCATATTTTTCTGACCCAACAAAGCAGTCTGAGTTTCACTAGGCGCGTTTCCATTACAGATTTGCGCAAAACTTTTGCGATATTTTCCAAATGTCGATAAAAAACTATTGCGAAATGACGGTGTTTCCATTAACTGATGTTTTGCGACTAAAACGTCTTTTTTCCCTCTCGCGATAAGTCATTCCAAAAATCATGGCAACGGACTTCGGTAGGTTTATAACCTATTTCACAGCCATGCACCTGACCGCACTAGACATTATTATTATTAATGGAAGGAGACGTGCGTTATCCAAGCATTAATGGCGGAGTTCCTGGTGTTTCTCCCTTATTTCTGCTTCGATGTCTTGATGGCATTTCTTTGAGGTTTAGAGAGGCTATTCCTGTAATTATTGATTCTTTTTTTAATGAATTTAATAAAGAACTCTATCTTCTTGTATTATGTCCAAAAGGTCGTTGCAAAACGAAAAAATGAGATGAGATGAGATGTGACGAATTGCTTTGTTCCTTTTTTAGATAAAAGCGTCTTCTACATATGTAGCCTAATACATGTTATAATAGGCTAATGATGATAATTATTATTATTATTTGCGGACACGGACCTAAAACAAACTCCGTCTTCCAAGTCAGGTGACTGTAAATGCGCAAAATCCGTTTCCATTGCAGTTTTGCGAAAAAATCCTTTTTCGAATTGCCTGAAATACCTCCTCATGCGAGCGTAAAAACTTTTTTGCGATAAACGGGAGTTTTTGCGAAATTGACGTGTTTCCATTGAGCGTATTTTCATTTTGCAATTTCAATTTGCGCAAATTGAAGGGTAACGATGTGCAGAGACGCGATGGCTGAGGTCTCTCTGAAACAGAACTGCATTTTGTTGTTATTCTTTATTATACTCTGGAAGTTGAATCTGGGTATTTTAGAACTGATTTGTTTCACCCGTGAATCATTGATTTATATTGGGACGACACAACAACAGTCAGTATCGGTCACCTTTTAGCAAATGCATGGAATTTCAGTGGAGATCACCGGGGTCTATGTTGATTACCATACCCAGCAGCGGACGCCGCGACGGTGAAGAGACCATAAACAAAAATTAGGATGCAGGGCTGGTGTGCTAGCGAGGCTAATGCCTGGTTCAGATTACACGGTTTTAGCCTGATTTTGGCACAATCCGTTTGACGTAGAGTGTCGTGAGGATTCGTAAATGACAACACGTGAACGGATTGTGCCAAAGGGCTAAAAACCGTGTAATCTGAACCAGGCGTGGCCTCAGCTACCCAGCCCTGCAGTGCATTTTGTTATGGTCTCTCAGCCGTCGCCAGTCCTGTAGTATGCAGTAATCAACTTCCAATCTCCACTGAACATGCAGTTGTAAAAGGTGAGCCAAATATGACTGTTGTTGTGTTGATCCTGTAAATCGATGATTCAAGATGAATACCCCAGATTCAACTTCCAGTATAATAAAATAACAACAAAATGCAGTTCTGTTTTTCGAGGATATTCAGCCATCTTCTGCACATCAATTTACTTCATTGGCAATTGAAATTGCAAAATGAGCTCAATGGAACGATAAATTCAAAAACCATTATCAAAAGTTTGTGTTGACACATGAGTATTGGCAATTCAAAAAATTTTCGACAAATTTGGAGTTTGACAAGTTACAGTCACCTGACTTGGAAGGGAGCAAAGTTAGTTGCAATATTCCACAAATAATAATAATAATTATCATCATTAGCCTATTATAACGTGTATTAGGCTACATATGTAGAGGGCAACTTTTATCAAAGGAACAAAGCAATTCAATTAGCATCTCCATCTCATCTAATTTTCGATTTTTTGGCGACCTTTTGGACATATACAAGAAGATAAGAGTCTTTATTAAATTCATTAAAAAAATAGATAATTACAGGAAATAGCTCTAAACCTCAAAGAAAATGCCGTCAAGGACGTTGAAAGTAGGAAGAACCCACCGTAATGTCGAAATGACAACGCAATTATTCCTTCGTCATGGTGATGATTAGTGCAGTTGCATGGTGTAAAAATGACCCAAAAGTCAATTGCCTGATTTTTTTGGAATAACTTATCAAAAAAGAAAAAAGGGTTTTTTAAGTTCGCAAAACATCAGTTAATGGAAACACCGTCATTTTCGCAATAATTTTTTATTCGACATTTGGAGATATCGACAACGTAATGGAAGCGCGGCCTAGTGAACTCAGACTGCTTGTTGGTCGAGAACTGCTGCATACGATAGGGCCAAAAAGGCCAACACAGCTGACAAAAAACAGTCAGATCTGCTCCGAAACCTGTCACTTCTCATGTCTGTGAGTTCAGCTGGAGTTGATCTACCTGAAGGCAGGACCTGTGGACCCCCTGCAGTTGTTGGAGTAAACGGGTATGGATGATGCTGTCAGTATGGGATATAGCTTCAATTCAAAGCATCAGGCACACCTCCATCCTAAGCTAACTCGGTCTCTGTTCCTAGTATGGATGTAAGACCAAACTTAGTGATTCTGAATTAAATTGTAAAAGCAAGAATTACTTGAATAAATTAAATTAATTGTTCAACTAAGTGATTCAAATGTTCTCACGCAAGAGCCGACACAAAAGGCAGAAAAAAAGAAATCGAACATGGCAAGATGAGAATGGTGATATTGAGGCTCCGCTATACATATTCAAAAATCGCTGTATTGTAACAATAACTTCAGCTCATACCAGTGCGCTCCGTTCCTCCAATTTTGCTGATTTTCCCAAAAGACTAGTCTGACTGTCTGACACAGTTTTGGTGATGGTGTGTTCACTTTCGATATAGAGCGCACAAAGTGTAAAGGCAACAGGCAAAGCACAGTGCAATCAATTCTGGAATAGTAGCCAGAACAACAGCTCTTAAAGGGGGCCACATATTCCAGCTGATTTACAAGTTGTTGCGTTGAGCTTCTCAGCCTATAATGGTGCAGTGCTCTGCCTATAGTTTTTAAGTAGTTACCCAAAATGGTCTGGTCTTATATAGTGTCAGTTAGGCACTACCATTTTTATTAAGCAAATTATTTATGTTCTAAAGGGATATCACTTTGAAATTGAGTTTGGTGTTAGCTTACCTCAAGGCATCCCAGATGTAAGTGTCGTTTCCACAGTAGTGTATTGATGGTGATTATTCTCACCAATTTAATCGGCAATATGAGACACTGGTAATACCAATCTCTGTAGTACCGGGGGGGGGCTTTTGATGGCTTGATTTCAAAGGCAATTTAAAATGGCACGTTTGGGGCATCGTGACGCTCCATACAGAAAGAACTTTTTTTGTTATTGTGCCTGAAATATGCTAGTTTGAAAGCGAAACTAACTTCACTTTTTTAAATTCGCATCAAATTGGTGGTCGCTTGGACTGATTGAGACAACATCTGCGATCAGCCTCAGAAAGCAGTCAGGAGTAATTAGGCGTCGTGAAAGTTTCTCCTTATCAGGCAATCTGTCTCAACACATTAAAGAGCCACAAAATGGTAGGCTTATTATTGTTTGATTTCTTTTGACTGACCAAATTTAAAAATTAGGTGTTTTAGTATAAATATTACCTGGTCAAGCCTCCTATATTGACCGGCAATTTGTAAGTGTCTATTTTCAGCTACATGAGAAGTAGGTAAATAAAAATCGACCCCCCCCAAACCCTCATTTACTCCGACCCCATTGCTCCGATTAGTTGTTGCTGATACCTGTTCACTTGAAGACAAAGATGAGAAGTAGTAAAAAAGCAATAAGCAATTCATTAGAGGGGCAAAAATCTGACGCAACCATAATTTTCTCACAAATCTCTCAATTTCATTTAACTGCTCTTATGGACATTTGGCATAATTTGTGTGTTATGGTTTGTTCGAGCCCAAAAGTTTGCGAATTGGAGCGCAAGTCTTGTGGTTTAGTAGGCAGTGGGCAAAGTTGCTGCGTGGTGCCGTAAGTGTTAGCTTTAAACTTTTTTTTCAGTGAGGTTAATGATACATGACCAAAATGTCAAACACAATAACCTCCGACTCCAATACATACGTGGCAACAATATAACGTTGGCCAATTTGCGTACATTTTATCAGTACCGAGTATCCTCAAATGTCAAATATAGCCAAATGTGGACAGCCAAATCATGTGTTGACGCATGAGTGTGGGTGGGATGTTTGTTTTTTACGCAAAGGTGACACAAGTCCAAAAATGTTTAAAGCATTAGAGTAAACTGTAACTGGCAACACTGTTCTGTCAGCTCTAAGTATTTTGTCCAACAAACCATCTGACCAATTAGTGAGTGTAGATGAGTGAGCTGCTTAAACTGAGGGACAAAATATGAAAGCCGCCAAGTTCATACAAGCATCATTCTTGGCAGATCTCTCTCTCCTCAATTGACATGTTATGAATTGAATTGACTGAATCTTTTACAATACGATGGTAAAAGTTTTTTTTTAACTACTCGGTCGTGAATTGTGCTAAAGTAGCAGATTACCTATGTGTTCTGCAAAAGCTTCCCACACATTAAGCAATCAGATGATTTTCCTAGACCACACTTTCGATAAACAAAAAAAAAAAGGTAGCTGTCAGTAATTATCCATTCAGCATTCAAAGCGAACAGCAACTGATAAGTAATTCAGCGTTTAAATGGCGCAGGCGAGGCCAGATTTCAAGCGGCACACTGAAATTTCTCTCAGAGATGGGTAGATGCTTGATATTGTACTTAATCATGTAGATAAAAGCTCTATGGTTTCACATAAGAATGACTATCTTGCTGTTGGTACCTGCGATACGTGTTCCTTACCGCAATGTTCTAGATCGCGACACTGGGAGGCGCTCTCATTTGTCTCTTCGCCATGCGCATCAGCAGGCAGATAGAAATTTGAAGCTGTTAAAAGAAAATGGCTTCAATGTGACTATTGCATCAGATGGATACTGTATAATGACTCGTCATGTCATGTGTATGTGTCCTTTTGTGCTTTGAACTCAATGGGTAACTAGTGAAACTACAGGCTGCATGCTGTTGGCCATGTCTTCCTGACAAGGGTGGCATCAGGCAGCTCGATGCGACCGTGAGCCGCTGTGTGCGGCACTCTGAAATTACTTTAGTAATCGTATTTCGCTAATCTTCTGCATGATGAAAGATTATTGTTGATAGTATTTTCTTGTTCTGTTCTGCTCTGTTCCATTACCTCTTGTGCACATGTTTCTATTGCCTCATTGTAAACAGCTGTTGCTATGCATTTGTGCTATATACTGCGTGTATATCTGTGTATCTGTGTATCGTTAATTTTATCATTGAACTATAAAATAAGAATTGATCTTTGGATTTTGTGTTTTTCATGAATGATTTTACAACAATACAAAGAGCAATTTGTAACATTTTTACAGGATTTAGTGCTACCTTCATTGTCTCTTGTTTGTTCCCACTATTTTTTCCACAGAATATCTTTGATTTTATAAAATTATGAAATTTAAAATTAGTTACCCACTAATCCTAGTTTATAATATCTTTTGTCATAGGTTATGATACTTTCTTTAAGGAAGTTGTCTGTCATAATGATTAGATTGTGTTTAACACACAAAGAAGTGCTATCAGTTCGAACAAACAGAAATTCTACTTGATTTTTGGTTTAAAACTTGTTGTAATATCCTTCTCACCTTTTTCCACCCTCTACCTTTTTGCATGCCTGGTTTTACCTTACACTAAACATATTTAGATATATCGAAAACTGATTACTTCTATTGCAATTTCCGTATATCTAATATGTTTAGATCTTCACAGTAAAAGTAACACTCTAAAATATGCTGTGTGAACAGATGAGTAACATAATGTGGCAATCACAAATTCATAACAGACGAACAAGTTTGGCTAATCAGCTCAGTTGGACATCTGATTCAGATCAGTTGGACATGGCTGTTAACAAGAGTAAAAATATATATAAATCGTAGTGATTTCTCACACAAACCGCTCGTTAATTGTTAATGATCGATATAGTTTGATCAACTAATGATTAATTAATTAATCGATAATTTGCATCCCTAGTTGGTCACAGGTAAGCTGATGTAAGATGAGATGGTCAAACGCAAACACAAATACTTTGTGTCTAATTATTTGAAATCTTGACAGATTTACAGACAGACTTAGTTTCTTACAAGCACTGTATTGGCGAGGAGCTATCAATGATTATTATTTATACACTTATTACTCATAAGTATGCTATGTCGTAGGTACACTCTCAGCCAGTTGGGGTATGTCAAAGTGGATATGTATCCGATCTTTTGAAGTGACATGCAATCTGGGCAGGCCACATCTGCGCCAGACACAGCGGTGCATGCGCGACCTGCAGCTGTGCGAATCCGCAACTGGCGCGACTCTGCACTGTATGGCCGCCGCAGGGTGTCTCTTCCCGTGACAGAGTGGACGAGGGGCAAGTGGATCTGGTCGATTGGAAGTTACTGATGACTTCTGTAGGCGCGAGCCACTCACATCAGTATCCGCCCTGAGCTATCTGCACCCAGCTTTCTATTGATTTCTTCTGAGACGGAAGACACTGTATGTGCCACTTCTGTGAAGATGGCTTAATGTCCTGCGCAAGCTCCAGTGTGGCACATCAGTTGCAGTACTTCGAACAACAAGTGGTGATTTGACCGTGAGTCCTCTTCTGCACATGAGGGTCACACTTGTGGAGTCACACGTTCACACAGAGATCACAAAAGGTTCGACATTTAATTGGAAATCTGAAGCAACGAAATTGGAATTAAGCACTAAGCCCTGCAGTGTGAACGTAGCCTATGAATCCCCACTATCTCCCCACTGATCTTCTCCCTGTACACTAATGTCTGCACTATACCAAAGACCCTTCTGTCAAACTTCTGAAGTTTGCAGACGACACTACCATCATCAGCCTCATTCATTGACGAGTCACGTCCAGGCAGGAAGTTGAACAGCTGGCTTTCTGGTGCAGTCATAACAACCTGGTGCTGAATGTGCTCGAAACAGTGGGGATGATTGTGGACTAGAGGAGAAACACCCCAGCATTACCCTCTCTCACCATCATGAACAGCACTGTGAAAACAGTGGAGTCCTTTAGGTTCCTGTGCACCACCATCTCTCACAACTTAAAGGGGGGAAATCATATTTGCTCTGTTGCAAAAAAAGATCCAGCAGAGACTGCTGAAGGAGTATAACTTCCTTCACATAAGGAAGTGTGAACTTCCCTTACAGCTGAAGTAGTTCAACCTGCCACAGGTGCTGCTGAATGCCGCTCTACTCTACAGTCATTGAGTCTGTCCTCTGCTCCTCTGTAGCTATTTGGTTTGGCTCAGCTACAAAATCAGACATCGGAAGACTACAGAGGATGGTTCGGACTTCTGTGAGGATTATTGGTGCTCCCTTTGCCCACCCTCCAAGATCTATTTACATCCAGAGTGAGAAAAGGTCTCAGAAAATCACTTTGGATGCCTCACATTCAAGTCACTTTCTCTTTGAACTGTTTCTGTCCGTCAGGCCGGCGCTACAGAGCACTGAGCACCAGAAAAGCCAGGCACAAGAAAAGTTCCCCCAGGCAATCTACCTCTTGAACAATTAAATGTTCTCCCCACTAGGCAGGGATTAAATATATAAGGATTTCATATTATATAAATGAAGTTCGTAAAGTTTCTGTTTAATATTAACAATCAGGCTCTCGTAGTATAGGTTTCTACCCAAGTACCGACATTTCTGAATGAGCTGAGGCTGGGATTTATTGAATTTGAAGTGGAAGTATTTGATGAACGTATCTACTATACGCAGAGGGCATTCACTCAGTAATATTTTCTTTGAGCTTTTAGAGGCTTCTGCATCGGAGGTCTTCATACATATACAGATGTGTATGTGTGTATTTTAGTCACATATCTTTTATTGGTGCTCACCAAAACAAATTCCTTGTGTGTGCAAACATACTTTGAATAAAGCTCGTTCTGGTATTTTGTGTCTCATTGAAACATAGTTTAATATGTTGACAGTTATGAGAAAATGATTTGAATGGAAATCAGTCTAGGGTCCAGATATGGGCCACAGTCCGATAGTTGATAATCTCTGTTTTAGTCAAAACAAATGAATATGCTTTTACACTGCCCCTTGATATTGTCTTGTCTTTCTCCTCTCTGCATCCATCAGCTGTGCTAATAAAACACTCTTTGTTGGCGGTCAGCTCAAAGGTAAAGGCTTGTTTTTGTTGCAGTAGGTGATGGTTGTGCTTCTGCTGAGAAGAAACGGAGCAGCTCTGGTTCAGTAAACAGCAGGACGCCCATCACTGTTAGCTTTTGTCTGAGATAGTGTGTCGACAGGATCTGCTGTAGTAGACGTTGTTGTCCTTCTTTGTGCTGTGTATTCAAGTGGAGTTTCAAACTGTTAGCTGTGTGTTTTGGTTCAATTTCAAGTTCAGCAGTGGAACAGATCACACTTTATTTGAGGAACTTCTGAAACTGTCTCTGAGGAGGACTTTGAAGGAATTCTAAAAGACTGCATGCATTGTTTCTAGACTAAGAGTTTAGAGTTTATTAACCGTGTTTGGGTTTTTTGCCTGAAGACTAATAGATGAGTTTTGAGATGCCGGGATCCTCATTTGTCATAATGTGTGCAGTGTCTTCATGAATGCCTCATTATGAGCCTGTGTTCCAGTGCTCTAGACTGCTGTCTGCCATGTGATTCACTGCAAGCTCAAATGTTCTACTTTCTCTCTTTGATGTTCAAAAAGGAATGCACTCTTTTTTTCTTACTTGTTACCCGGTTTGATTTGTTCAAGTTTTAGATTCTTTGTTCCTTTGGTTTTTATCCTAACATCAGAGAAGGCCATGGTCAAAAGCCACATTTGAAAATGTCTTCCACTAATTTGAACTTTGAATTGTTTTTATGCAGAAATTGCTTAATAACATCTTGAATTTGTTTACATTACTAGTCTGTTAAACTAATTTGTCAAGTACTATGAGAAATAAACACAAAAAGGATTGTGGTTTTTTCTCTTACTAATATTTTTTAATGAATGGGAACCGGAACCGGAATTGTTTGGCGTGAAAGCCTGAAAATTTCTATTGATTCCCAACCCTAGTGGTCATTTAGAGTCAGAAATGTGCATGAAAATGTTTCGAACACATTGACTACGTTTACATGCAGCCAATTTTCGGGTTATGGTCGGGTTAAGGCCACTTTTCGGGTTTCTGAAACATTAGGGATAACTGGGGCCCTATGATTTCCACCGATAACAAAATCATGGATGGAATCGCGGAATTGGCCAATTAACGTGGAATCTAGTGTTAACAATGAAAGCATGGCGAAGCGGCTCGCCACGGCTCTCTTTTCGTCGGCAAAAAGTTAAGAAACTTGACGCTGTATAGCCGTCAGTGCCGGGCCGAGCAGTTCGCACGTGACTTATGCAATGTTTCCCGCACATTGACTAATTAATAGACATACTGCATTTCGGTTTTCAACACTATTTAAAACACGCAGTGTATTCTTTCAATTCTTCTCTCTCTCACACATACAGACACACACACACGACGTGCACACCACGTCTGTCTATGAGGTGCCGGACTGGACAAAAGCGAAGCGAACTCCGTGAGAGACTTTATTTAAACTTATATAAACGAATATAATTTATATTACTGGAGAGATTAAAGCTCATAACCATATTTTGTTGTTACTTGAAGAGTGCAGTGTTATGTTGCATCATGCATTATTTGTCCTGAAAAGGCTACTGAGTAAATGTCTGTATTACCTCAATAAATTTAAGGTCATTCCTAATTTTAATCATTAACTTTAAAAGTATACTATTTTTACAACTAAAATAACAGTCAAGGGTAAAAAAAAAACTAATTTCCAAAAATTAAAACTATGGATGGGCATGATTAATCGACGATCGATTATTGCTCATTAAGAATTTCGTTCGATCACGTTAATTTGTTATCGATTATCTTTAAACTAATGCTGCTGCGTTGCGTAGTGTGAGTGGAAAGTGAACGTGTTCCCGGGCTGGTCATGTTAGCGTGGAGGTACCTGTGTGATCCCAGCAGCAACGACCTGCTGTCAGATCTAAATGTTATTATGTTTTTGATCAAGTTATTTTTATTATTATTTTGGAAAAAACGAGGGTCTCACGAATGCCAACTCGCAGCTGCAGGTTCAGTTGCATTGGTTAGTAAAGTTAACTGAGCACCACCACGCAAATCTTCAAATTCAGACTAACCGAACGCCCAGTTTAACTGCCACAAGTTGATCATCTTGTAATAAAGATCTAATCAAAGAAAAACATGCTGTATTTTTGTATTTTCATTACATTTTTAACTTATAAAAAGTTAAATAAATAATAAATTTGTTAGATGATCGACTAAGAAAATTTAATCGAATGCCATCCCTAATTAAAACGGAATTTGGGAAAAAATAAAACGGAATTTGGGAAAAAATAAAACGGATTTCATAGGCCCCTAGATAACCCATTTACATGTTTGAGCAGAGAGAGTTTCTCCTGTATACATGGAATTGCAATATTCCGATGTAAACAGCGGTTTTTAAAAATCCGGGATATGAGCATTTTTCGGGTTTTTGCCGGTGTTTTACATGGCCGTTGCGAACCGGGTTATTGCTAATATCCCGGTTTTGAACGGGTTAATGGCTGCATGTAAACACAGTCATAGTTGTGTTTCACAAAGGCTGTACAACTTTTGGTGACTACTATTGGTTTAATGCAATTTACCAAAAATCACCACTTTGAAAGACAGCAAAGAGTCCGTTAAAAACTATGTTGCTCGTTAAAGATTGAATATGAAATGCATGCATTAAACCAATGCAATTTAATACTGAAATGAAGCCTTGTCCTCTTAATCATCTAAGGAGAATTCACTGTGAAGTTTCTGAAGAGTAATTTCTTGGTTGAAAGCTTTCTGGATCTCAGTTACTTGTCTGTTGCAGCACTGAACAGAAGTGTGAGAAACCTCATAGACTGTAAAAAATATGGACAGAGCGTCTGTGACGTCACCCATAGACTTTCTGAATAACACTTCTGAGGCAGTTTATGGGGGTGTATGGGCGGCGCCATACTGGAAAATATTGGGAAACACAAAATACAAATGTTCAGAAAGGATACAGAGGTGGTATGATGTGTTGTGTCAGATCATGGCCGAGATGTCAAATTCCATTCGGCGCAGCCCGTTATCAGCTGTCAATCAAAGTTAACCGCCCTTATTTGTCATGCATTTTATATCTAAATACGATTTAAACTAACGAGTTAGAAAAAAATTCACCCCCCTCACAGTTGTCAGGCACTCATGCTGCGTTCAAGTCATCTCGTATAGATCGTAATTACGAGTTTAGCGCACTGTCAGTTGAGTTGAGCACAGTTGAGTCGGGATTTGGGGGCGTGTCAGTGAGAAACTTTCATTCAACGTCTGTTGACTTTAAATTTTAATTGAATTTCAATGTTTACTCATTGTTGACATTGTAAGGATTTTTCATTTATAAAGCAAGCTCTCGGCACAAAATATGATATCATTGTAATATAAAAATTATACCTAATGATAGAGTTTACATTGGCTTCATAAGCTAATAAAAACATAAAAAGAAAAACACACCTGATGCACATTACTTTGTTCTTCATTTTTTATTAGCAGAGTTAACAAACCTTGCTGTATTTTCGTGTAATTCATTAAAAGAAGGTACACTGCCATTTTGCTCTGACGAAACTGACTTTAACACACCTCAAGTTGTAAACACGACTTCCCACCTCGTACGTACGAAGCTTCCCAGGAGGACTTGAACGCAGCATCAGAACCTATTAAAAAATACAATAAAAGTCCCATGGGACCAAACTGTAAAAACATGAATTTATATACTGTAGAAAAAGGACAGTTTAACATAAGGTCTATGAATATTTGCTCCCTTTTGAGACTGGCCTCTAGCAGATTTGAGATGTATTGCAGTTTTTCGCACTTCCGGGTAGGCTTCAGTTTTCAGATTAGAACGTTGCCGCTTGGGCGGGAGGCTATTTACAGTACAATAGCAATAAATACAATTTACATCTAGTAAATTGTATATGTAGTAAAAAAAATCTAATAAGCCTACATTAAATGTTTTTATGTTGTCTGTGCAGCTTATTTTCAACATAACAATAATTGGGTCAAATTGACCCAACACTGCTATTGGATTAATCAATGTAGGCTTACTAGGCTACATACATTTCTTAATCCAAAGAATTTTTTTTTTTTTGGAAATCATTCCAAAATCGTTCTAAAATATTTTAAATGGTTTCAATTGAATTGTGACCAAATTTCTGATTTTGCAATGTACACAAGGTAAATATGATGATATAAATGAAATTTCTATATATTCATGTTTTATTAGGTTTTTGCCTTTTTTATATTTTCCAATTGTTAATTAGATGTTACCAAGATGTTACCTAATTATGTTTGAAAGAACCCTGGGGAAATTATCATATTTAACTTGTTTAAAAGATATAAAATTTGGAAGATACACTTTGTAAATACAGATTTTAGAGAGCACCAACAAATGACCACCAACAAATTCAATGCAAAAACAAATTGTTTGTAAATGTCACCTAAGGAATGGTTAAACAGGGCTTCTAGGAACCAGTTGCCTTTAGGCAACCAACTGGCTAGTTGATTTTGTCAATATGTATTTTGCGCATCCTGGTTGTCATTACATTAGCTATGCTTCCATCCAATCTTGTGAATATAACTTATAAGCAAAATTGGAGTTTCACATAAAACATGTGTTTTTATCAGAAACAAGAGATTGCACTTTGTTTGCCAAGCATCAGATGTTTTCTTCCTATACTTTCATTTTAGCAGTGCATTTTGTGTCCTTGGCAGATGCTTTCTTACCGAACCAAAGAAAACTGAAGAAAGTGTTTAATGTTTTGTATCACACTAAACCTTAGACTTTGCCAAAAACAGTAAGACTGTGAGTCAGTGTGTGATTCACACTTAGTCGCATATTAAGATAAAACCCACCAACAATTCAACAGGAACTATCGAAACACATTTGTTGTACAGTGTTGTTCCACAGGCTTAAATGTTCACTTTCTCATTACACACATGAAGTGATATTCAATTATTTCATCCTTTTATACCTCATCATGAATTATCTAAATGAATTCATTCCACTCTGAGTCACATCAGTTAATCACTTATTTTGGACAGCCTTGTGTGGTTTTGTCTATGATATTGCCTTCAGGAGATCAAACTGCTCATCTCCCATTGGTCTGTAGACCGCTGACTAAAAAAGAAAGATATTAAGAAGACTGGGCCAGTTGTTAAAAATCGAGTAGTTTCATTTCTCTTTGGAATGTTATGAAATATTATGACTACTAGACTTTTAATAAAATGCTGCTAATGCTGACTAATGTTTTGTCTTTTTGTCCTTTTTTTTTTCATTTGTATTATTTTGTCCAGTGTTTTGTTGCATCATTCATTCTTTGCCTGAGTTGTCCTTTAAGTTGCATTTTGATTCCAGCTCAAGCTACAGTGGAAGATTTCCAGATCCAACCTCATGCCCTTTACGTCCACTCCTACAAAGCGCCCACGTTCTGTGACTACTGTGGAGAGATGCTGTGGGGACTCGTTCGGCAGGGCCTCAAATGTGAAGGTAGCAGTCATGTTCTGAATAAATATGTTTTCTAAAGGTTTTCATCATTGTTTAGGCATGTGAATTTAAGTAATTATTTGAGTATTATTATATGTAGAATGCTGCAGTGATGACCAAACTAAATCTCTATCAACAGTCTACCAATGTTATTTGCCATTGCATGACAATTATTGCACAAGGATTGACAATATGGGATCAGGATCTCGTTCATGCACTTGATACATCATGTCCCTCAAATGTTATTACTTTAAGGGGCTGTATGCAATAATTTTATTTCAATTAATCATACATTTTCCTTGATATGTCACTAGACTCATGTTCATTTCAAATACTTATATCACTGACAACAGTAGTCCGTCCAGGATATTGTCATTTAAAAAGTGAAGTTACACCGCTCTAAAGTAATTTGAAAGTGATTGCAGTACCAGTTTTGGCCACAAACTTGCATATGGCTCCTTTCACTTTTATGACACACTGAAGCTTGATTTTCCATTGGCTAGTAAATTATTTCTATTTTACTGGCCAGACTTTTTACATGGAATGCAAGAACAATGCTAATGCAAAAAAATGTGTATAAAAATGTGTATAGAATATAAATCACAAACATTAAAGACAATCAAACAATTTCTAGTGAAATATATAAAAAATTAAATTGAAAGCAATAGCACAAATACACAATAAAACAATAATGCAAATGAAAATAAAATAAACAGTGTTTTTTTAGAACCAGAAGTTAGATGTAGATAATGTACAGAAATTGAATAAAGAAATCAGATGTAAAATAACTGCATAGTCTACACTGAATAAATTAAATATAGATTATTCCTTAATCCTAAAGTTATTCAGTCAAAAGCAGTGAGTGATTTCTTTTGACTTTTGTTGTTTGATTAACATTTAAAACAGGCCACAGCAGGAATATTAGGCTGCTGTCACTTTAAGACATAATGCGCAGTATCAAGCAACTCACACAGAAGGTTTACATTGGCAATGCTTAAAAACTTGTGGTGGGACATTAAATGGATACTCCACTTTTTTGGAAATAGGCTCATTTTACCACTTCCCCAGAGTTAAACAGTTGAGTTTTACCATTTTCAAATCCATTCAGACGATTTTCTGATATTTTTCTGATACTGATATTTAGAAGAATATCAGTAACCAGACAGTTTCTGGTCTCATTGACTTTCATAGTAGGAAAAAATATATATACTGTATATACTATGGAAGTCAATGAGACCAGAAACTGTCTGGTTACTGATTTTCTTCTAAATATATAAAAAAAAATAATCGACTGAATAAATTAGAAAACCGTAAAACCCAACTGTTTAACTCTGGGAGTGGTAAAATGAGCCTATTTCCAAAAAAGTGGAGTATCCCTTTAACGTGAGACTCTTATCGAGTGATAAAAAAGTATAGCCGTTAATCTATTCTCAAAGTTGGGTTGGGAGCTGGGTCTATTTATACTACGCAAGCTATGATGACTTTCACCTTTATATTTTAGCACTAGGGGTGTAACGATACATGTATTCGTATTGAACCGTTCGATACGAGGCTTTCGGTTCAGTTTTCAGTACGCATTTTTGAACCGAACGGTTCGTTCGGTTCATTTGTCCTGCCGACCAACATTCCGTTATTCAAATGTAGGCGTGTCGCGCGTGGCAAGCGCGTTCATAATGTAAGAGACGCTGGCGTGACCACAGCATTGTCCAACATCAAATGGCAAATGTAATGTAAGCGAAATGAACATGAGCTACTCGTTATTGTGTGGTTGTCTGAATGACGGACCGTTAATCAGTTTGGACCAATGCAGCGCGAGCCGATCTTGATCAGCACTGTTACACAGCTAAATCCAGTGAAGTAATAACATCGCTGCGAGATCTAGTGAGAAACATTCACATTTCTTCGTTATTAACGGATCAAACAGCGCTGATGTGGAAACCAGGAAGAAATATTGTGCCATGAATGAACTATCCAGTGTCCACAGATCAGCAACATCACCATGGATTTACTGTATAACACTACTATCTGTAAGTTTGGCAGGAATAGTAGGCTATAATGCTTTCAAGTAACATCATGTCTGTTGTATTTTGACATTATCAATACCATTGCTTCCCTAAAAATGTTAATCTAAACTAAAATAAACCTTTGTTTATAACTACTACAATATTACATTTCATTTTGTCAAAAGAGCTGTTGTTTTAAATGCTCCTAAAGAAAAGTCAAGTATAGTTCCATCATTGCTCTAAGTTAAAAAATATCATACTTTATGATGTTAGTTTTAATAAAAATATAATTTAAAAAATTTAATCAAGGAAATTTCTCTGCCATTTCTTTTTGCTGTATTTGAAACGTATCCGAACCGAACCGTGACGCAAGTGTATTCGTATCAAACCAAACCGTGAATTTTGTGAACTGTTACACCCCTATTTAGCACGGATGTATACCTAGCCGATTTGACAAGTCTTCGAACCTGTGTGTATGCCTGTGAAATAACCACATCAAACGCGACATGCTAAAATGGATGCAGCTATGAAGCCGCCGGGTTTGCTTCAAGGAAAATTTATTTAAGAAGCTTCCCAATGGAAACCTTGACAAGACTAAAGCCTGCAACACACCAAGCCGACGCAGACTACCTAGTGCTGATGAAAGCTGACTGTGTTGCCAAATGAGCCATTTTAATCTAGATTAATCTATATAACTTCCAAGATAACAGTGAGATAAAAATATATATCTATGTCCACCACTATTAAAAACCTGTGCAAATGAAAAACAATGCAGAACTGGCCCTATCGGCACAATGACTATTCCATCAACACTTGGCCATCGGGCAGTCCTTATTGAATTTAGATCTAGTGTCGCGAGGGTTTGTTACAAGATCTTTCCAGGTTTCTGGAAAACTGTTTTCTTTACACTATCAAAAAGCCCACAAAACAACTGAAATAATATTTTTTCAATCTACAATAATACACAGGAGAACACAAATTGGTTGAATATTTATTAAAGCTATGTTTTCTCTCTTTTTTGCCAAGCTGCTTAGAATTCTCAAAATGAACTTTGTTTTGGCCTGAATTTGCTGAATTTTGCCTGAATCTTGTTCATTCTTTGATTTAGCTTGAATTTCATCTGGGTCTTTTACATAAAACATCTTGTTTTCAGTCTCCCATGTCCATGTTCGTATGAATTGAAGTCAATAAAGCACAATGTCTAGTGTGACTACAGATTTATTGTTTATAATAATCACTCAATCAATCAGAATATAAAGGACTCAATAAAAACCAGGTGTTCAGTAAAAACTAGCTAGGGGTAATAAGCTAATCATAGCACAATGGAGGCTCTCACAGATCATTGCTACCATTGCTATAAAAAGAAGAAAAATTTAGAAAGGATTTAATGCAATCCAGTCTTTGTTTGCCGAGTGATCCAGTGACTGATGCTCTTGCGTCTGAATGGCAGTGAATCCTTGCATTCATATTCCAACTCATGGAAAACTATCCAAAGAAGAGGCAAAGCAGTTTTAGCAGCAATTTGATGATTAATGCTTTTTGGTTGTTACAGTTTGACACACATTTTTTGTCATTTTGCACTTTTCATTTAAAATAATTTCAGTTTGAGTTGATGGAAATTACTTAATGAATTATTGTATGGTCAAAAGAGCAACAAAAGAATAAGTGATCTGAATCTAAACCAAATGTTCTTTTTGAGTCTGCTTTAAAGATCTCTGATGTATTCAAGCATGCGGTGTGATGTGTCAGTGCTGCCATAAGGGCTGGTTGTGACATTCAAAAGCTGCATGAAGATTATGGGCTCCAGTTGTATGAAGCCACACTGATGGATACAAGCTGTTCATATGTTGAGGCATGCTAAAACACTTCATGCTTCAGACTCATGAAGTTTAGATCTAAAAATCCCCACCCAGTCCTCAGGAGATTCATTTGGTTTCTCAGGAGGAACTAAACATGCCTGAGTGGCCACAGGTTTGTAAGTTTGAAAAGAGAAGCGGAGCCCCCTGCTGGAGGTCTGATGAAATTAGCCTGTCTGTGTAATCTTACCTCGAGTCCTTAAACCTAATTCTCGATTTTCATCTTCTCTACCTTATAAGTGAACCCCAGTCCTATTCCTGATGTTGTTTTAAACCAAATCTCAGGCTTTCTTTTGACTCTAATCCTGAACACTAAAGCTTTTCTTGTGGATCTTTAGGATGTGGCCTGAACTATCACAAGCGATGCGCCTTTAAGATCCCTAACAACTGTAGCGGTGTAAGGAAAAGACGCCTTTCCAATCAGTCTCTGCCCGGACCTTCGCTGTCTGTTCCTCGTCCTGCACCAGCCGAGCATGCTATCGTGGGCCAGGAAGAGGTGAGGAAAGATCTGATTTATTTTAATAATTCAATATCATCTAGAAATCTTTCAAAACAAGGGGCATTCATTTGGGTTATTATAAATCATTAGGCGTGTAACGATACCCTAATGTCACGGTTCAATGCATATCACAATTCGATATTATTGCGATACTTCAAGACATATGATAAAAAAATGCACTGTTGATTAAAATGCTAAATTTGATATTACATTGTGTATGTAAATGGGTTGGACTTGATGCATTGAACCCAATGCACAGGACAATAATGACACCAGCAACTTATTCATGAATCTGAAGCTTAAAGGGCACCTATTATGTAGAGCCCGACCGATAAAGGATTTTGAAGGCCGATACCGATCCAAATATTTTGGAGTTTTAAAATCCGATATGCCGATATATCGGCCGATATTTTTATTTTTTAATTTTTTCAGGAACGCGCAACAAAACATTAACAGATTTCCCTAACATAGTTATTTGTAGTCATTTATGAGTTTGAACTAAAATAATATGATAAAGCATTTTAAAAAGAGATTATTTATTTAGGCAGAAAAAGTTCAATGGGGTTTCCAAGCTCATGAATGTTAACGTTAGTGGTCTTCCATTGATGATAGTGGCATTAGCTAGCTTTGTGGTTAGCTAGTCTATGATGAGCCATAATTTAGCAATACTGTAGATTTGCAGTAGACATACTGCAAATTGTAAAACATACATTTTCAATATAACAGGCCAAGGAGAGATGATTGAGGCGTATTTCATCTGTTTTAATTTTATTTTTGAAATATTCATTTATCGGCCATTATAACTGCCGATACCGATATTTTGGAAAATGCCTAATATCGGCCGGCCGATATATCGGTCTGGCTCTACAATTATGCCCCTTTTTACAAGATGTAATATTGGTACTAAGATGTCCCAACAATGTAGTAGTCTCAAAATACCCCACAGTTAATTTATTGTAAACATTTGAAAATGTCATTTTTGGGGCCTGTTTTAAAGGGGTCATGACACGAGAAACCAAATTTGCCTTGATCTTTTAGTATATAAGAGATCTATGTACTATTAAAACTTCCTGCTAGTTTCATAGCTTAAGATGTCCTCCCCATTATAAACGAACCATTTATTTAATCAAGCTCTAAATACAGCTCGTTCTGGATCCATGGTATGAAGTGATGTTACGGTACTGAAGTGACCAACACCTCATTTCGCATCATCGCATGTGCTGTCGTGCAGCGAGTGGGTATGTTTACAAGATGACTGTGATGCCAGCAGATGTGCTGTTGCTGCTGTGGACAAACAACATGTTTGAATACGCTGCCGAATGATCCAGACGTCTGGGAAAGCAGTCGGATGCAGTTTATTTGCTGCAGATGCAGCGCGCCAAAGCTTTATTTGAACGGTGAGAGAGATGAGTGACAGGGCATGTTACTGAAAGAACAGCTGAGAGCGAGCAATCCCCGTGCGTGCGCCTTCAAACTGCTCTCTCTCTCTCTCTCTCTCTCTCTCTCTCTCTCTCCCTCCCTCCCTCCCTGCGCATATGAATCAAAATCAATTGAGAATTGACACAATGGTAAAAGATTGGAAGACCGAAAGTTTCACGTGGTGGAGCATTGTTTACTCTGCATGTGATACAAAATGATTAACTTAATAATTTATGCATAAGCAGCACTGACGTTGGCCAACCATAGCAGTATAGGCGTTAACACAATGTCATGACCCCTTTAAAAAGAGCTGTTTTGATATGTACCACTTTAAATGCAAATGAGCTGCATATCCCCGCCCCTGCCTTTGGATGAGGGCGTCACGTTTGCATACCTATGGCAGTCGGTCTAAGCAGAAGGGCTGAGAGAGTGAGAGATGCTGTTTTGTATGTCATTCAGCCTTATATGTTTGAATCGGAAAATATAAATAGTCTCTGATCAGACCCAGATGACGAAGAGACTACGGCAGAATAAACACAAATGAGAATGGACCAGTACGTCTCGGTATGGTTATTTGATACATTTACGAACTTATAGAGTTGAAATCGCGTCCCCTTTGAAATTATGGATGTCCAACACACAGACACACATAAACACTTACATTGGCACTACAAACACATACTGTGATAAAGTTTGCTACGTACAAGCGAAATTACATTATTGCGAAGGGACCTGTTGCGTCATGTTTACATTACTTGTCGTACAGGTGCTTCTGTGGCAAAAGTGAGAAGATGGCAAGAAAATATATGCATTTTTTAATACAATATCTTAAAAAATATATATATATATATATTTATAAACGTGTGGTTACACATCATGCAAACAAGGTTTAAATCATATACACAGACATCCTACGACGACAACAACTTTAGACTCATTTGTTGTTGAATTGGCTGACATCGACTGAAATGACTTTGCTCAAAAATCATAAAATATACTTACTGTTACTGGAGGTGTCGTCTGATCGCGAACAGTAGACGGCGATCCACACTTGAGGATTAACTTTGAAGCAAGACCTGCTTTCAATTGACCCTTGTTCACAAAACAGTCAGTCAGGAAAATGATTCGCTCAAACATAAACTTATTTATGAAGGAAGGGCGCCACTTAAACTTCCAAAATACAATACATCCACTGTGTTTTCAGTGGCTCTGATGTCAGAAGTAAGTAAAAACTACTACAGTATGTATGTTATTATTACATCCCATCCCACAACAGAACACTTATGTTTCCAAGAGACATTACCGGCTGTCGTTGAAACAATGGAGGATGGTGTACAGATGACCGAGGGCGGGGGTCTATGCCACAACCACACTGTCAATCAAACCCCTTGCTCAATTCTACGTCACAAAGCGCTGAATCTTAGAACAGCTCGTTCTGAGACAGTGCATATGATTTATTGAGATTGTAAAAAAAAACACTGGGTGGATTTTTATCCTTCTAGGGTGGTTTTGCTCACACACTGCCAACACACATTTATGTTCAAACACCATGTAAAAGTGAATTTTCCATAATACATGCCCTTTAAAATACAGAATTGTTTAAATACAGAATTGTGTCACTGACTACATATATATTTCAAATAATGTAGGCCACTTTATACTGGAACATCAGACATTTGCCATTATCAGGACCCACAAATATTCCACCATTGCATTATTATACATTATATCCAACATTATATATAGTAGTTTAAAGTAGTACTGACGCTAAAACTCTGTAAACTTGAATTGAAAACAGTCAGTTTTATTTTGGGTGAACTTTACACAATGCATTTTGTCACTATCCATGATACATATTGTTACATTTTTGTATTGCAATATATTGTGACATTATATATTGTTACACCCCTATAATTTATTGATAAAAATATGAAATATACATTTATTATATTTAATTTATATTATATGTTACCTGTCTAAACTTCAAGCTTTTTGAAATTGAATTACCAAATTTTAACAAAAAAATTATTAGTGACGAATATCAAGTTAGTTAGAAAATATCTAGTATATTTTCTTGTACTACTTGGTTTGATATTTTGTGAAGTGGAATACATACTGTTTAAATGTGGGGATACTTTTCATGTTTTAACCGTCATTAATTCATAATGCTAGTTCAATTTAACATGGTTTAGTGACAAATGGGTTAAAAGATATGCATGCGAGAAGCGATGGCCTTGCTTTAGCCGAAACCCAAACATGGCTGGGACATTATGTCCCTTTTAGTTGTCTCACAATATGTCCCTTGGACATTTTCCCTTTTAATTTTATGCTCATTTTATTTCAAATAAACACCGCTTGAGGCCTGGCAATGAATTTGCTGTCCCCGCCAAACCTTGGTGCCTGTATTTAAAGCAAGGGTACATTGTGAAATATAACAAAATCAGGCTGGTAGCAGTTCAGATCTAATGAAACCTTTTCCACAGAAGTGCATGAATGCATAGAAAACAATAAAAACATCAAAATAAGGTAACTCAGATCAAGATTTTCTGTTTTCTCACTTTTTTGTTGGTCAGTTTCAAAAATGTTATGTTTGTAAAATCATCTATGGTTGAACAGGTTTTATTTTAACTAAGTGGTCTGTTTCGAAACATTCTTGAGAAGACCGCAATGAAGTTCTCAGTTCTCTATTTATTTGCAGTAATGAATCTGAGCTGCCATCCCAGAACGCTGTTACTGTAATGTGTGAAAAAACAAACCGGTGAAGATCATTTCCATTCTTTCACATCTAGACAAACTGCTGCAGCGCTCTAATAAATGCCACTTCAAAGGTTTCCGTTTCTTTAATGGTTTGGAAAGTTGTCTCTTATCTTATGCTCACCAAGGCTACATTTAGTATTTGATCATTTTGAATAAAAACAGTAATATTGTGAAATATTATTAGTTTTCTGTTACAATGTCATTTATTCCTGTGATCAAAAGCTAACTTTTTCAGCATCTTTACTCCAGTTACTCTTTTTTATCATTGTTGAAAAAACGTTTGTGCTGCTTAATATTTAAAAAAAAAAAATGGAAAAAATGCAACAATGTGAAAGACTTTACCATGACTTTTGGTCAATTTAATGCATCCTTGCTGAATAAAAGTATTCATTTCTTAAAAAATAATTAATATTAATAATAATATAATCTTTTCTTTTGAACCGTAGTGTATGTTCGTCATACCGCACTGCTTGTATTATTCCGTGTATGCAGTATGTGTATGTGTACTCTGACCAATATGTGAATCTGAGCCTTTTTTTCTTCCCTTAATCTCCGCTGCAGCAGCGCCTCCTTCAGGAGCCAGGTAAGCGGATGCCATCGTGGAGCGGTCTGCCAATCTGGATGGAGAAGATGGTGCTGGGACGTGTGAAGGTTCCTCACACCTTTGTGATTCACAACTACACCCGTCCCACCATCTGTCAGTACTGCAAACGGCTGCTAAAGGGGCTTTTCCGCCAGGGCATGCAGTGTAAAGGTGTGTATCGCGGTCTTCCTTCACACTTTCCAATAAAGAACATAATAATAGTCAAATGTAGGGGAATAAATGATCACAAATTTCTTCAACAGACTGTAAATTCAATTGCCACAAGCGGTGTGCTTCAAAGGTACCAAAAGACTGTCTTGGAGTCTTCAACGGAGGTATGGTCATTTCAGCCACATCCAATTAAAATGGGAAAAAACGTCCCAACATTAAAAATCATCACATAAGTCTACTGTATGATCTTTCAGAGCCGGCCAGCCCTGGTCCTGACTTGATACCACGATGGAAGTAGACAGCAGTGATGTGAACAGCGATAGCAGTCGGGGTCTGGATGATTCAGAGGAACCTACCACTCCAGAAGACAAGATGTTCTTTATGGCACTCCCCCTTCATGGACCGGGAGAAAGATGAAGAACCTGTGAAGACTATCAGGTATATGCGTTGGACAATACATATGTTGTGAAGGTTGGAGTTAAAGCATAAAAGGAATAGTTCACCCAAAACAAATAATTCTATAATCAAAATGGCGCAGTGGATATAATAAGACACATGCCTTTGGTGTGAGAGACCCGGGTTCGAATCCAGGCGTGCGACCTCTGACATATATAGCAATTGTAAGTTGCTTTGGATGAAAGCGTCAACTAAATGAATACATGTAAACGTAAAAAGGCCTTTCTTAGGCATGCACCGAACTGAAAACTCTTGGCTCGAAACCGAAAAAGAGGAAACCAAGGCCGAAATTCGAAACATGAAAAGAAATTATGCCAAATATTAGTATCATTGCATATATGGCTATGACTTAGTGTTGTGACGGTGAGGATTTTCTCTCACTGGTTAATCGACGTGTGACAACACTGGTAATACCGGTAGTCTACCGGGCGGGCTTTCAAATCGCTAATTTAAAGGCAAACGTAAAAATGCACACGTTTTCACGGGCATACATAACGTTGCGGTAGTGCAGGAAAGAACTGTTTTGTTATTGTGCCCTGAATATGTGCTAGTTTGAAAACGAAACTAACTTTCACTTTT
>JAQIUQ010000227.1:0-32692 GCA_030378365.1 Hybognathus amarus
GCCACGCCCCTTTCGCGCCGGGTCCCACGATAAGCGAGCGTCGTCCGCTCATTCGGCGCCGGGTTCAAGCGCTTTTTCACCGGGTTCCACACTTCCCAAAATGAACCAATGAGCCTGCTAGTTAGCCCGCTCTAGGTCCTGCACCTGAGAAGTGCGTTGCAGATGATTACAAATTATAAAAATTTTTGGCTTCAATTGTTCGGCAAGGAGCCTGCTAGTTAGCCCGCTCTAGGTCCTGCACCTGAGAAGTGCGTTGACAATGATTACAAATTATAAAAATTTTTGGCTTCAATTGTTCGGCAAAGAAAAATCTTCCCGTAGCGCAAGCTAGCTTGCACGCAATACGAGAGAACCTCTCGTGAGTAGAACTGTAAAACCAAAACTGTTTTGGAGACATAAAACGTTCACTAATAAGGAGAACTTCAGAGTAAAAATAAATAAATAAAATGGTACAAAAATGTAGAATAAGGAGCCTTTTTAATACAGATAAGCTATTCATTTCAGCCATTAAAAAGTGAAGAGGTAAGAAAAAAAATGCTGCTCTGAATAGCTGGAAATATCTTCTTGCGTATTGATTGTGCATATCTAGACTCACTCATTGACCGGCAATTCAATCAAAGCTGTGTTAGTTCTTCCGCAGGCTTTATTATTCCTGTATAGATCTGTTTCATCCGAAAGTGATCAAGGACAAATACAGTGGATGAATGTTAGTGTGGTCCATAATTACTTACCGGGCCTTTATCTCCTCAGAGAGATGGGGTCATCGTACAAAACATCAGGGCATATTGAGCATGTTGATTTTCAATGATATACTAACTCTGATGTTTAAGTGTGGAATATTTGTGTCAGAATGTACACTTTAAGTGCTCTAGGGAAGCGCTGGCATACCTTTAGAATATATAAATTTGAGAGATATTGAGGTTTGTTTTACATATGAGAGTAATGTGTAAATACAAGATGTGTCATAAATAAATCAAGACTTTGCAATATGTAAAGGCACGTTCACACCAAGAATGATAACTATAAAGATAACCATACCGATGACTATATTAGCATCTAAATTATCTGTTAATTCTATAGTTTGCGGAATGGATTCGGAATGGAATGATTGGTCAATGTTTTTATCATTTATCACCTGGGAGGGAAAACGTTTTAAAAAAGTGATTCCGAGGATATTTTTCTCTTGTGCCGTTATTGTTATAGTTGTGGTGTGGACACATTCAGTGTGCTATTCTTTTATATTAAGATTTCTTGGACTATATCTCTATCATTATAGCTACAGTATAACACAAAAGATACAGTTCTACTAAAATAGTTACTAAAAATTACTAGATTATTAAAACCGATTTATGGCGTAATGTTAGATTTTGGTTATACTGCCATGCCCTACCGTGGCATCAGTATTCGTGTGATAAAAAATGATGTAAAGGAATTGGATGTGTGGATTGTGATGTGTTTTATATTCCTGTCACGACTGTTCCAAATGAACATGGCACATATTCAACAATGCATCCAAACAGTGATCATTTGCACTCAAGCAGCAATACGCTTTACTTTTCCAAATGGAAATAACTGTTCATTTACACATCTCTGCCTATTAAAAATGACCTTGCAACTCCACATTGGGCACCCAATCAGAACAGTGTAATTAGAAGCATGCCAGTTGTTTACTGTCTCTGGATCGCAATAAAAAGCATCAGTAGTGTTTTGATGGACATAATATTGTTTGAATACAATTTATTGGCTGTTGTTTGGCTTCCTGTTATAATTTGCGGTGTGGGTGGTGGACTGCATTAAGCGGGAATGTGGGGTTATTGAGTGGATAGTGGCGTTTTCTCGCCCTGATTAAAAATGGGACTGTGTTCTGCAGGTATGGCTCCGGACTTCACCGCAGCACCAGTCAATATCACTGTCACAGATGGAGCTGTGGCTATGTTCACCTGTCAGGTATCTGGTGCACCTAAAGCAGCCATCATCTGGAAGAGAGGTAATGCTAATTCAATGTGATGTTTAATTTGAGCATTTAACATTAATTCATTAATGAATGAGGCTTAAATCTGAGCTCTGTCCCAAAGCTGGGGAGTTGTCTTCCTGCCTTCTGCCTACAGTGGAGTATCTTAAAGACCCCCTGTGGTGAAAATCATGTTTTAATGTTGTTTAAATGTCTATGTGGTGTTTTTAATATGCTTTAAGACAACCCATGTGCAAATGCATAAGTGAACATCATTGCTGAGTATTTTCTCCTCAAAACTGCTGTAAAAAAAGACAGTTTCAAAACCACGGTTTGACATTGCCAGTGTTTCTCACTTCACAAACTACCTTGAACTACAGTCGTGCTCAGAATTATCACCCCTGGTAAATATGATCAAAACTGACTGTAAAAAATAAATCTGATTTGTTTATCCTTTTGATCTTTCATTCAAAATATTGCCAAAAATCTAACCTTAAAGTGAAGTAAAAGAATTGAAACTGGGGGGATCACATTATGAAACGTTTCTCCAAAACACGTTGGCCACAATTATTGGTACCCCTAGGATTTTTTACAAGTAAAATATCTCTGAAGTATATTCCCATTAATGTTAACTTTTTTTAGCACACCAGGAGAACTATGAATCATGAAATTGTCCAGCCATGACTTCTTGTTTCACAGGAGTTTGAAAAAGAGGAAACACAAAGGCCAAATTGCCTTAATCAACCATCACAATGAGTAAAATTGTTGGACGGTGAGGAGGAAAGTTTGAATGGCCAAAGACTCTTCAAGGATCACAGATGGAGAATTGCAGAGATTAGTTAAGTCTTGGGGTCAGAAAGCCTATTCAAATAATCACACAACCCCTACATCACCACATGTTGTTTGGGAGGGAAAATTCAAGAAAAATCTTCCTCACTCCTCCAAAAACAAACTCCAGCAAATTCAGGTGTCGGACACGAACTGGAACTTCAAACGGATGGGTTCTGTGGTCAGATGAAACTTAAAAAAAGTTAAAAAACTTTAAAAAACACGCTAGATGGGTTTGGTGCACACAAGGATAAAAAGTACCCCATGTTTACAATTTAATAAATTGTTGGATCTTTAATGTTGTGGGCATATTTTTCTGCTGGAGGTCCTGGACTTCTTGTTCAGAGACATGGCAATGGCATCGTGGATTATATCACATATCAACAGATAAAAAATCTGCTGGACATCTTATAATGGGGTGTTGGTTGGATCTTTCATCAGGACAGCAATCCAAAACAAACATCAAAATCAACACAAAAATTTGTTACGGAGCACAAAATGAAGCTTCTGCCAGTCCCAGTTCCCTGACCTGATGAGTGGAGTGAACTGAAGAGACGCAGCAACAACATGGATCTGGAATCTGCAGGATCTGGAGAGAGTCTGAATGGATTAATTTTCTCTGATCTCTTGTCAGGTGTTCTCCAAACTCGTCATTCATTATAGGAAAAGACTCAGAGCTGGTATATTGGCAAAAGGAGATTGCAAAAAATATTTAGTAAAAGGGTGCCAATAATCGTATCCATGTTTTGGAGAAAAACATTTATTTCATAATGTGATTTCCCACCCCCACTTTCAATTCTTTTACTTCAATTTAAGGCTAGATTTTTGTCAATTTTTTGAATGAAAGATCAAAAGGATAAATGTTTTTTTACAGCCAGTTTCGCTCATATTTACCAGGGCTAAGCACGACTTTATATGCTTTTCTCCACTGGCGTTCTAAGTTGTTCAAAGCGTTCTAAGGATACTGACTGTTCGAAGGCAGCTGTCTGACTCTGAGATGGAACATTAGCAACACATTGTTAACTGTTTGATAACGTAGTCAAGCAAAAGGCTAATCAAATTAATTACCTTTATGTGTTCAACATTATAGAGAGCGATACTTAAAACGCATTACCATTCTGATACGAGCTTGTATACAAGCCTGTATAGTTCACCCTTGTACTTCTTCTGAATCAGTTTCTGGTCCAAATTTATGGCTGAATTAGAATTGTATTTCCACTTGCATTGTGCCGTTTTAACTACAGGAAATTTGAGCGAGTGAATCAGGTATTCTGAGCTGGTGTGATTGAGTGGAGGCGGGACTAATTAGAATATTCATGGTTCCGCGTAAACTAAGGCCCCGTCCACACTACTGCATTTTCGTTTGAGAACAGAGAATTAAAAACGAATACGATCTCCGTCCACACCAGCGTTTTATCTGCGTATTAGAAATTATCTCCGTCCACATTAAAACAACTGAAAACGCGGATCACGTGACCATTCACCAACACTGGGCATGCGCGTGGAGCTGCAGCGTTTCTAAACTTCTCCATTTTAGGTCTTCGTTTTTCCCGTTTTAGTCTGGACGGGAGGTGCAACGTAGCAAAAGGTCTCCATTTTTAAACTGGTGTGGACGGGGCCTAAATGAAGCAAGGGTGTAGAGTTACAGTCAAGCTATTTTAAGGCAGAATTATTTTTCCCCACAAATATGGGTTTTAAGGGATACAACTATTAACTGCAGGGGGACTTCAACCATTTAGTCTTGAATTTAAACAATTTAGAGCCCTCTACATAGGCAGAAACTCTGTACGCAGTTTTTGTACAAGAGACTTGCAATTGAGTTGAGTTGAGTTGATGTAACATAAAATATGTAGTAGCCACACAAATGTGGTAAAACAATGCATTTTTAAGTACACTTAACTTTTTTCAGTATAATTTATCAATACATTGTACTAATGAAATATAAGTGTATCCATAACAATTTCATTCAACTCATCTGCTGTCTTGGATTCATTTTTTGTCCCTGTGGTTGTCACAATGCATTCTGGGTTTTTAGATTTTAGTCAAAATGAGGTTTATTAGGATTCCTCATAATTCAATTGCTCACTTTTTGTAACAGTCTTCACATTGATAACACTTATTCTGCCTTAAAATGTTGTCTTCATAGGCAGCCAGATACGATGAAGCCAATAATGTAATGTCAGTATTAACATGCGTGCATCTTAGCCCTGCTGTTTTGTTATGTTTACTAGAACTATGTTTGACTTATTACAGGCAGATCGCTGCATTCTCGCTGCTTTGTTACTGCGGCAGAGCCATCAATTTATTTATGAAGTTGTGTGTTGTGTGCTTCACATGATGCCATTAAGATGTCTTTGTTGCATCCGATTGACAACACAAAATATCATTTCATGCAAGAGTAACAAAAAAAAACTACCATTAAATTCTACAATTTTTTGTAGAATCACTATATTGACTATATTCATATTCATGAAGTCGTTGCCATTGCATTCCCTATTATGAAGCAGCATATATAATAGTGGCCCCTAACAAGGTAGAGCTCTGCAGGCGGTTTTTCCTCTGGGAAAACTTTAGGCTTGTAATAAAATCATCCCGAGCTCCAACACCATGCATAGTGATGCTCTATTAATTCCTTATATGGAAGCAGAAGCGAGATATTGAGCTCTAACTGGTTTGTTTGTTGGTGTGTGTGTGTGTGTGTATGCACAACAGATAATCAGATCCTCGCCAGCGGTTCCATGCAGATTCCACGTTTCACCCTGCTGGAGTCCGGCGGTCTGCAGGTTCAACCGGTGGTGATGCAGGACACGGGCATGTACACCTGCTACGCCGCTAACTCAGAGGGAGCGATCAACGCCAGCGCCTACCTCACCGTATGGAGTAAGAGAAACACACTTAATCAGAGCTCCTTTGTGAACATCTTTCAGAATCTGCTTTTTCACTGACTTCAAATAGGAAAGATGATGTCATTAAAACAATTAAATAATACAATTAGAATTATTAAGCTTGTCTTACAGTTCTGACTTTATTTTTTGCACATCAGACTTTATATCTTGGAATATTGAGTTTAGTCAAAAAAGATTAAATTAATGGTGGCAGTAGGTTACTACCAGTCACTAGGCTACTGGGATTTTTGTAATATGAAAAGAAATTGTAAGATGAAAAGTCAGAAATTTGATATAAAAAGTTGCAATTACCTTTTTATATATTTTTCTTATTATTTCATGACGGAAATGAGATTCCATATATTACGAACTGTTACTCAAACAAACATTGTGCAATGTGATTTTTGTGTGTGAGTCCTAGTTTGCATTTTCGTCCATTCTTTCAAATATATTTTAATTTGGACTTAAAGGAGTAGTTCACTTTTAAAAAAAAAACTTTTGCTGATAATTTACTCACCCCCATGTCATCCAAGATGTCCATGTCTTTCTTTCTTCAGTCGAAAAGAAATTAAGGTTTTTGATGAAAACATTCCTGGATTTTCTCCATAATGGACTTCATTGGGAACCAAACAGTTCAAGGTCCAAATGAGAGTTTCAGTGCAGCTTCAAAGGGCTTTAAACGACACCAGACGATGAATCAGGTTTTACATATTTAAAAAAAAACTTTTTGTATTAGCTATGATATTTATCAAACAACACAAAATAAAAAAGTACAGAGACGAGATGATTCTGGATTCTTCCTCTGCTATTCACTATCACTTTGCTAAATAGTCTGTTCATAAGCGCCACCAAGTCGTTCGGTGTGTCCAACATCATATAATGTCTGAGTAGGTACTACATTTGAATTCGAATTTACTTCCCGACCGTTAAAAAGCAGGTTATACATAGTATGAATATAGATAGTATGAATAAAATTTGGACGTGCTACATTCGCCATGTTGTTACTGTCATCAGTTACGTCACTTCACTGCCATTCATAAATCCCCTCCCGTGGCTGCTGGGATAGTAAAGTGTGCAGCAAACGCGCACTTAAGAATCTTGGCGGAAGTAGTAGGTCCGGGGACTTTTGCATACTGTTTTTCAAATACTATGTATTCGGACATCCTATTCTTTTGGACAGGGTTCGTACAAGGTGCTTAAAGTGCTTTCTGAATGACTTTCTGAAATTTAAGTCCTGGAAAACCCTTGAAAATAGCCATATTTATGGAAAAGTACTTGAAAAGTGCTTGAATTATTAAAAAGCCAAGATATGTGAAATAAGTGTTTATCTTTTTCACACCAAATTAATGCTGCAGCCCGTCTGATATAGATATAGAGCCATTTCACATGGCTATGAGCTTGATGTTGCTCATAAGTATCCAAGTATATGATACAGCTTTTATTCATATATTTCTAGGGGCGGAGGAGATCAGTTTGAATAAGGGAAGCAATATCTTTGTTATAATATCCATTTAATTGCACTTTGTTTGTATTTTGTTTTATTAGTTTATTTAGCTTGATCTATTTAATTTTTTTTTTAGAATTTGAAAGCGAATAAATATATTGTTTGATAAGTAAGATCTCTGATTGAAGTCCTTGAAAACCAAAAATGTAGTGCTTGAAAAGTCCTTAAAAGTCCTGGAATTTGATTATACAGTATCTGTACGAACCCTGATTGGAGGAACTGTAGTCTTATGGTACAGCATTTTTATGGTACTGTGCATTTGAACAAAAAGAGCAAATGTTATTGATTTGCAAGTTTTCTTTGTGTGATGTAATTGAGATTAGAACCACTCTCCATATTTATTTTTTCTGTTGCATTGACGTCATGCAAATCGTTGTGTTGGTCTGAACAGATGCTCAACTGTTAATAATAATAATACATTTTATTTATAGGTGCCTTACATGACACACAAGGACACCTTACAGACACAATAAAACAATCAACAATAATCAAATACTCATTATGAAAATCTTGGATACAATTAAAATATAAAACGAATCACATAAAAGCCTGCCGAACTGTTGATTCAAATCGTTTAAATTGTTTATTGTTTGTCTTTTTGTGTGCAGGCCTTAACTTCACATTTCAACTTTGATCTAGTTTTTAAACCATCACAAGCTACTGTAACTTTGACCTAACGTCAGAATTTAAAAGGATACTCCACTTTTTGGGGGAAATAGGCTCATTTTACAACTCCCCCAGAGTCAAGTTCTAAATAGTAAAAAGTTTTAAATCGAAACACTTTGGTCATTTTTTTTTTTTAAATGCTAATTGTCTTGTCCACTTCAATGATGTATGTTAAGCTATGCTAAAAGTGGTACCGCACGAACTGGAGATTGGCTGAATGGATTCAATAATGGTAAAACTCTACAGTTTAACTCTGGGGGAGTTGTAAAATGACCCTATTTCCAAAAAAAAAAGTGTGGAAATTCTGTTACATTTTGTAACAGCAAACACCCACAATATACCCACAATTCCTTTAATAAATAAGTAAATAAATAATTAACGTCAGAAGCGGAGCATGATAAACTGTTCCACGAAAAGCAGCTTCTCGGCACAGCTTCAGCGAGGTGATATCTACAACATCCAGACTCTGATATTACACACTGATCAGAGCATGTAAAGTCCTGGCTTTGTCTCAGCGGGAGGGAAATGTGCTTGGCCGTTGACGTGTGAAGAGGCTGTGATACAATGAAGCGTAGCCGTTTGGTTCTTGGAACACGTTAAACTTGTGCAGCAGAATCAACAGTGTTGTGTTTGCTCCAAGGTCGCACATCCATATCCAGCCCTCCCACGGACAGACGTAGTCATCAGAGGGGACCGCGGCCATTTTGGAGTGTGGCGCCACACACGACCACGCGTGGCAGTGAGGTGAGTGATGACGAGCCAAGCCGCTTCCTCTTCTCGTCTGGACAATTCAGACCCGGGGCTCCACACTGAGTTTGATTGTAATGTTAATTCAAAGTGTCAGCCCACAGGCCTTGAAGTTGATTCAAAGCATGATCCGTAGTGTTGTACAGTTAATTCAGCGCTAATATGCTGGATATCAGTGTAATGAGCCAGCGCTGTTTCCTGAGCTCCCCCTGTGTCAGTTTGACTGTGATTGAGTTCTCTTCCGCTCCCCGTCTCCTTCACTTGGCAGGTACGTGTGGAAAAAGGATGAGGAGTTCAGTGAGCCAGACCAGAGGGGGCGTATTCAGCCTGCAGGAGGGCTCCTTGCACATCAGTCAAACCTGGTACCGGGGACATCGGGGACTATACCTGTGACGTCATCTCTCAGGCCGGCAACGACTCCAAGGCGGCCCGTCTGGAGGTCATGTGAGTGACTTAGCTTCCCTTCATCCCTGAGCATTAGGCTGACTAATGCGCTGTGCTGATGGATGCATGTCACCTTCCAGGTGCACATAGTCATTTTTCACCAGCTGCCTTTGAAGTGTGTAACTGAAGAGTGAAATATATGCAGTCTCTCAGAAACCTCTAACCCTAAGTATTCAACTTTGTCATGGAACTCATCCCACACAGTTTCTGCTACAAACATGAATGATAACTCATGAAGCTTGTTGAGGAACGCTGTTATATTGCTTCTCTAAGTGATCGGGTATATGATTTCACCTGGTGGACAATTGAACAGACACAAAAAAAGAAGATACGGATTTAAAGCCTGTCCACACAATAAGGGTTAAAAAACGTTCTAATTCTGTGAGAATAGTACAGTCCACAACACAGCTATATCAATCATGGCACGAGGAACGATGCTTTCAGAATACTTTTTTCCAGCTGAAGAACACTAAAAAACATTGACAGCCAATCGGAATCCAGCCGACCTTAAAGAGCTTTAAGGCCATGTGTCCACCAAAGCGCTTTTAGCCAGCTGAAAGCGGCAGACGCTCTGCTGAAGACGCCGTGCTTTGGGCGCTTGAGAGCGTTTTGGCAGCGCAGCGTTTTTCCGATTGAGACGTTTCGTTGCTATGATACAGAATATACGCAGCAGTTTGAATGTTGTGACAGTTGGTCGGTGTGGTATTAGTCCCGCCCCTCCTCCACTGTGATTGGACGGCTTTGTAAAAAGTGACAGTGATGAGTGCTGCGTTTTATCCAAAGTTGAACATTTTTCAACTCTCGCGACCAGTAGAAAATGCTGGGTACTCGCGCGCTTCAGTGTGAAAAAACCACTTAGAGCCTTGTTACACTCATGACGTTTAAAAAACGCAGCTACTCCCATTGAAAACAATTGAAACGGATGCCAGGCGCGTGGAAAAACGCTTTGGTGGACACACGGCCTAAATGCTCCTGGATTCTGATTAGCTGACAATGTCTGAAAGGGATTCTATCAATACTGTTTCTCTGTTTAATGGATATAGTTGTGAAATGAACTTCACTATGAGAATGATTTTCAAAACTTTATTTACCTTTTTCTGCGCCCTTTCTATTTCCCATGATTCATAGCGGGTTCAACTGACTAAACAGTTTTCTACTTCCGGTTGAAGTATTTGTACATACTGTAGAATGCTAGCACTCTAGTCCAGACATTAGAAAAATATCAGTCTACACATGCGTTTTTATATTTAATATGAGCGAAATACACATAACACAACAAATATTTAACTTTAGGTGGCAAAATGTATTTTTTAGTAATTCTATGAATTACACTGCGCAAAACAAAAGTAATTACCTACTAACCGGATGAAGAAGTGTCGGCCTCCACAGAACATAAAATATTATTTTTATTTTATTTTTCGTGTTCGCATTTATGAAAAAAAAAAAAAAAAAAACAATGTTACGGGACGTGAATAGTTCTCCATTACAGACATGACCACTCTGAAAGCGACTTAAAAACTTTCACAGAGATCTTAAAAGAGAAACCACAAAGCCTTTCTTTAAACTGAATTTCATTTTTTTTTATTAATGTATCTTAAATTCAATCAATGTTTCATCAACCAATTGCCTGGTTTTAATAAATAGAGAAGTAAATATAGTAGAAAATCATTCAAACCAGAAGTTGGCAACCGGAGTCAGTAGTCATGGCAGTACGCATTGTTTAGAGCAGAATAAGGTGGATAGTTATTGTACTGTACATGGTGTGATTTTTGTCAGATATATTGTTCACCAGGTTAAAATCATCAACATTACATTATCATCCACTGGTGTGGGATGGGCACGTCTCAGGGCACTAACTTTACCTATTTGTGATTGGCTCTTTTATTTAGAAGGCAGGACTCATTCTGCCATATTGTGCTTTACACCTTTTCCCATTCATATTTATTTGAGTATATAAACAGTCTTTGGGAACAGTACCCGTAGCATTTCCAGTAGAGCATGTTTCGGTATGTGTAAATATTTCAGCACAACACAGTCCTAAAAGCAGTCCTACAAAAATGAAAGTTTGTGGTCATGTTTGTGAGTGAACATGCCATCTGTCACAATCCTGATTTTGCAGCACCACTATGCTAACAATTCATTCTGATAATGGAAAAGTGCAAGTGAGCAGAGAATCAGAGATTTTTTGATGGGTGCTTTTGACTTGAAAGCCCTGACGACCCAAAAGCAATACAGTAAAGGTGATGATACACGGGGCAACTTTTTCGAGCAATGTTGCCGTCAGACGGGCAACCATTTACATTTAAATTTATTCATTTAGCTGACGCTTTAATCCAAAGCGAATTCCAATTGCTATATATGTCAGAGGTCGCAGGCCTCTGGAGCAACTCAGGGGTTAAGTGTCTTGCTCAGGGATTCATTGGTGTCTCACAGTGGATTCGAACCCGGGTCTCTCACACCAAAGGCATGTGTCTTATCCACTGCGCCATCACCACCCAACCAGATGAGACTCAGAGCCCACGACCGATCTTAAATTATCCTGATAGAAATGTATTCCCCATTTTCAATGGGAAAGTACCCGAGCAACAATCGCTCGCCAAGTTTGCCCAGCAACATTGCTTAAAAAGTTGCCCTGTGTATCATCACCATAAAAGTCAACTGCACAGCAATGCCCTGGCCACCAACAACAACAGCATCTTAGCATTGTTGCAGTGAGTTTTGCATGGGCAAGCACTCACATTGGTGTAAGTGTAGTAGTTTCATGTGCTGTCAAGTTGTCTTTAGAAAAACTCCCTTTAACTTTGTACTTCCATTACACGGTATTCTCTTGTTTGCTTAGCTTTCTTCTGCATTTTGTTTGCTCACCTACTGCAGCATTTGCATGGCACTACTTGCAGTGGATTGCTACTCTCAGCAGGAGTGTGTAGACTGACCTTTCCTCAGTAACCTTTTTCAATCTAACCTTTCAAGCTGGATTCCAACTGCTTATACTCAATTTTCATATTCATCAACAGTCTACTACAGTAATTGTAACTTTTAAAGCCTTTTATTTAATGAAAAAAAGTTTTTTTATTTTTTTTATTTTTACTGTTCTTTGCCTTTTAAGGTAGTTTTCTAGTATGTAAGTGCTTTTCTAATTCTCTATCCAGAAAAAAAAGAAAAGAAACGTCTTTTGACCTTTTGACCAGTTTCTGAGTGGGTAGATTTCTTCATTCCAGCTATTTGAAACTCCATTTCTGATACGTTTCTGCCAGTCAAATCCTTAAACCCAAAATAAAAGCTAAATCTTGGCAGCGTAAACATTTTAACACCTAAAGCCTTTGCTTATGACTCTGAACCACAATATGATGAGGGAATAAAATCCCCTCAGAAGCTCTCCAGAAATAAACCGCTGGAAGACTGCAGTAACCAGCGGGTGTGTGTACTTTATGCAGATTTCATGAGGCTAATGTTGTGTGGAACTAAGACTCATTATCTGTTTGTGGGTTTTCTGGCTCCTCATTAAACTGAAGAAGATACCATGGTGGTATCAGATGCTTGTGTGGAATCAGGCATGTTGTCAGGAGGACTTCCCCAGTGGCTGAAGTCACCCATCCGTTGTCTTTTTCCACCTTCAGCGAACACAGCCCACGCCGTTACAAATAAACACACTGATGATCCATAAACCTGAACAAAAGCATTAATACTAATACCAAGGTCGATTTTATTTTGTTGCCAGTGTGTTATTTCTATGATAAATATTAGTGCTGTAAACGATTAAAATATTTAATCGCAATTAATCGCATTAATGTCATAGTTAACTCGCGATTAATCGCACATTTTCTAAATGTCTTTTGATTTCTTTTTGTTACATAATTTTTTCTCATTTTAATGCTCTTATCAACATGGGAAAGTGGATTGGCTTGTTTAGTGCAAATGTTTTTTTTTATTATTATTATTGAAAATAACATTGGAATAGTGTTCAATTTCACACTAACATACCAATAATCTCTCACACAATGTAACACTGTCTATCAATAAAAGGGTGAAAGAAATACTGATGAGGTCCTGATATTGGCGAGGGGGTGGAGAATTCGCATCATCTGTGTGTGTGTGTGTTTGCTTGGCCATCATCAAGTGGTGTTTCAGACTGGACGTGCTGCGATGATGATAGCTCAGTTCACAACGACAAAACACACAGATCCGAGCGTCTGCGCTCGTCATCCACTCAAAACGTAACGTTACTATTTGGCCGGCTCTGGCAAGCAGAAGCGAGTGTGTGCGGCACAAACAACATCCTCGGCTGCGAATCTGAAACCCATTCCATTTCAATTGCTTGTGCCGGCGCGAGGCGTTTTGTTGCTTCTTCTATGGCAAGCCCTCTCTAATTGTAATTCTTACTAGTAAGAATTGAATTGTAGAGCTCTCTAATTGAATTGTTACTAGTAAAAATGCAATTACGATGAGTAAGGCTGGGTACAATTTAAGCTAAAACGCTTGCCATACGACGTACACACTCGTTTGGGCTTGCGAGCCGGCTTTGAGTGGATGACGAGGCGCGAGACGCCGAAATGGATAGGATTAGGACGCATGCCGTCCTGTTGCAAAAGCATGTGAAAAAAGTACAAAGTTTGCTAGGACAAGACCGTTTAAAAAGACCGTTAATTCGCGCGATAAAAAAATAAACGCCGTTAAAATGGGTTTGCGTTAACGCCGATAATAACGCATTAAACTGACAGCCCTAATAAATATATTATCTCGCTATGTACAAAAAACATCCTTAAGTAAGGAATTATTGACAAAGGGCCATTGAATTATTAGAAAATAATCGGGTGTGCATTATTTTCTAATAATTCAACAGCCCAGAGTCAATTATTCCACTTATACTACGATTACACACCTCAAGACATTGTTCAGATGTTTGTATTTCAAGACATTTGTCAGGTTTCTGTTCTTAAAACTCTTTTATGTAGGACTAGGGGTGTAACGATTTTAGAATCAAACCGAAAAACCACGATACTATCATTGCGTACCTAACACGCCCCCGCCCCCTGCTACCCCGGCCCCGCCCAGCCCGGCTCAATGGACCTCATGTCTTATGTATACAGTACACAACGAATTCAGGGGCACGTTCAAAGTTCAAGAAACGGTGAGCAACGTTTTGCTACGGTTTCCTAGTTGAACGTCATGTTTCCAGGAAATGGTGTGCACCAGTGTGCAAACGGGGTTTGAGATATGTTTTCTCTAGTCAGCAGCAACATGTATATAAAGCACGCAGTATTAAAGTAAACTCGCACAATGGGTTCAAGGAAAATAATTTACAAATGTGTTCAATGCAGATGGCTATATGCAACAACTGAGGTACAAAGATATGTATGTCGTTTATTGTAAAAATATAGGAAATCAACACAATGATGTAGTTTATTATATTTTTTAGCTTCATTGCAAGTGTATGACATTTGGTATAGAAATAAAAAATGGTAAGTGCTTTTCCTGAAAAATGAGAAAGAAAATAGGTTAACATTATAAAATGCAAATAAAGTTAGTGTGTGAGGCTAAACAGAATGTGTTTTAGTCTGAATTAGGTAAGATGTGTGCTTTCAGTTTCCACAAATCCCTTCACTTGATTGGGATGTTCTCTAGTGTTTCTGGGCGGCAAGTGCAGTTACTTTAACATCGGGCATAGGCTATTTTGTAATATTAAACACATAGTTATGCCAACTTCATTAGGCTCCAAAATTCTTCACAAAGAGCACTGAGAATGGCCTTATTGGGATCCATAGTTGCAACTCTTGCTCGCTCATCAGAACGGGGTGTTCAACGCATCACCGTTTCTGTTTTAAAAAACGTTGTGCAAAGTTTTGTCCGGGCTGAGACGCAGCCCAGTTTTGTAGCCTAACCACCATTAACACCAAATAACAAGCTCTGTGTTTTGTTACTTTCGATAACAAGCAAGGTGTAATCTTTCCAATTATGTCTATTTGATCACGAAAATGAAACGATTAATGGCGTTTTGGCGCTCTTTGATGTGGTGTGACAGATCAGCGCGGCGCGCGAGTAAACGTGATCATCTCTTCCTCAGTTACAGAAAAGACACCTGAAGGTATGTTGAAAGATACAGTATACTTACTGAAAGAGCATCATAACTCGTGTAATCGCTCAATCAGTGTTTCAGCCGCGGAAAGACGTCAATAAAACAGCATAGCTTGTCACTAGCATTATATTTACCTCAACAGGCAAGTGATTCAGTGTCCACAACTTCCTATAAATGAACTCTTGCACTAAATAAATGCACTATGTATATTATATTTTGCTTAACCTGTTTATGATATCTTGATTATTTAATGTATGTTTAAAATATCTTTCATGAAAATTACAACTGTGTAAATTATTATATTTCAACAACAAATAAGAGTAAAAACACAAGTTAATGCAAAAACTGCCTTATGTTCAGTTTACATGTTTTCATACAATGTGTTGTGTGTTGATTATTATATCTAAAAAATAAATAGCATCTGAATTTAGGTTAAAAGTCTACAACCTTTAATGTTATAGTAATGTGCGGCTCCCTATATAGTTTACAGCATTAGCAGATTTTTTTTTAATCCTTGTGAAATGTTTAATTGTAATTGAATTAATTTAAAGACAAAGACCATTTTTTTCCATTAAACCACTGGTAAAAAAAGAAAGAAAAAAAAGCCATTTTACCTTTCAAAACCGAACCGAATTGAACCGAGATGTCAAAACCGTGGGAAAACCGAACCGTCAGTTTTGTGTATCGTTACACCCCTATGTAGGACTAATTTCTTAGAAGGGAGAGAGAGATCAAGTGTGTGTGAATTACCTGCGTCTGGTGTCTCTCAACAGTGTTACGGCAGGGGCGTCTCTACTAATAGCGAAACCGTAAGTTTATCTGCTTTAAGAACAGCGCCGTTATTACTTCTCTAGTGGAAATGTCATGTAGCTTTTAAGTTCCTAAGCTATTTTACTGATAAAATCATCAGAGCAGCGCTGACAATACATTTCTGTGTGAATTTGTGTGCGTGTGTTCTGTATGTTTATACGTTTTAGGGAGAGAGAGCGGGAGGAAGAGAGTATGTGCTTTCCATGCATAATGAGAAATGTAATTTTGTGGCATAAAACATGGAAATAATTTGTTGTTATTTTTCCAATTGTTTAGTATATTTATTTGCTTGTTTAGTGTCGTTGTAGGTTTTGGTTCTTTTGCTGTTGTTGGTTGTTAATACCTTTTAAAATAACTGAAATCATTTGACGATGTGATATGGAACTGTAATGCGGTTAAAGGGATACTCCACTTTTTTTGGAAATAGGCTCATTTTACAACTCCCCAGAGTTAAACAGTTGAGTATTACCGTTTTCGAATCCACTTCAGATGATTTTCTGATATTTAGAAGAATATCAGTAACCACAAGTTTCTGGTCTCATTGACTTCCATAGTAGGAAAAATATATACTATGGAAGTCAATGAGACCAGAAATGCTGTTACTGATATTCTTCTAAATATCTGAAAATCGGCTAAATGGATTCAAAAGCGGTAAAATTCAACTGTTCTACAACTCTGGGGAGTTGTAAAATAAGCCTATTCCAAAAAAGTGGAGTATCCCTTTAAGACCTGCCTGGATCTATTTAGTGAACCCGTTCTCATCCCAAAGCGCCATATTTTGACACTTTTGCAAAAGCGTAAATATCCAACGCACATGGCACCCTTTAGCGCCAAATGAGACGTAAAAATAAATAGGGCAGAAGGCGCCTTCTAGTGGTCTAACCCTACCCCATACCTGAAACTTAACCGTCTCATTTGGCGCTAAAGGGTGCCATGTGCGTTGGATATTTACGCTTTTGCAAAAGTGTCAAAATATGGCGCCTTGGGATGAGAATGCGTTGATTTAGTATGTGCGTTTCCCTGAAAATAAGTCTACACCTTAGAATGTCCGGCGTCAACCAATCAGATTGAAGCATTCAGCATCCCCGTAGTATAATACTAGATCAATTTACTTGCAAAGCAAAATTGCAGAGATTTTAAAGAGAGAGTTCACCCAAAACAGACTCAATAATTTATCTTTTTTATTATTATTTTATTGAACAGTTTGCAATTTACCAGTTAACATTATCTTGTAACTATCATGTGAAGGATTAGCTGTTATTTTACACCTGTGGAAACGTCACAGTCTTCCTTGGAAAGAAATGCATAAAGTGATGAAATCTTAAGCATGGCTGGTTCTCTCCATGGGTTTAATTTAGAGTAGAAAACAAACTTTCCAAGCGCAACCGTTGGTGCTCGGTGCCTGGTCTCAGCAGGATGCCTATGAAATGATTAATAAAGTAATCAATAAAGAAAATTTAAAAAGCTAGTGTGAAGAAAATCAAGACGAATGTAAATGAACGCCTGCCTCCGAATGGCTCTAAGAGATTCAAGCTGAATTTGGAATCACAATCTTTTTGAACATGGAGGAGGCAGCGAGGAATAGGAGAAGATCTGAAAATGGGCCAAGGGGGCCTACTGGGAAGGACAGTCCCAAAGATAAAATCATTAACAGACCCAAACCACAATGAACGCCTGGTAGTGTTCATGTAATAATGTTTTATTTTCATTTGCTTTTTCATGTGTTGAAGCATTCAGGTTTTATAATTTATGGCATTTCCTAAAAAAATACTCAATGAAGTAACCTAGAAATCACTTTACTTTCTGTATAGAGCTGTAGCTATGTGCTAATTCTAGCTTTGTTTATGCAGCACGTGTGTGGGAATTGTGAAACAGCCCTCTGAGTATTTTCTGTTCTCTGTCCTCATAGAGAGCTGCCACACTCGCCCTCGAAACCTGCAGGCTAGCCTGAACGCCAGTGACAGCCGCAGCGTGGACCTGTCCTGGATGAGACCCTTTGATGGAAACAGCCCCCTAGTGCATTATGTGGTTGAGCTCTCAGAGAACAGTAAGATACATGCAGACACACTCACAAACAATGGTTTACCCCCTACATCAAACAATGGTTTACCCCCTGCATCACTGCACCTAGTCTGGGTCAAATACATTTTTATTATTTACATACTGTATCACAAACCAATTGTCATTTATTGCAAAGAAAGGTATGATTTTTTATTTTATTTAAATTTTTTTATATATATTAGATATTTTAGCGCTGTTTTTTTTTCGGTACAAATTATGAATGAGCCTCAAAAAAATCGACGTCATTACAGGAGTTTCTGACCTTTGTCACAAAAAGTTGACGCACACGCTTTAAATAATTGAAACTTTGGTTTTTAGTGCTAAAAGTTCATAATAAAACATGATCTAGTATTTGTCAATAAAAAAGATAAAATTTTATTTTAAAAAGTAAGGTAAGAAGTCCTCTATAAAGTATTATATATATATATATATATATACTTTATAGAGGACTTCTTACCATATATAATAAAAAATATATATATATACATATATATATATATATATATATATATTTTTTTTTATTATTATTATATCACATATTTTAGTAGTTATCATAAATTAGGTATCATTTGAAAGCTTACGAACTCAGAATTCATCCTGTGAAAACCGTTTTGAAATTGGACGTTGCGTTACCATAGAAACGGTTATTTTTTTATTAGGCTCCTCCCCTTTTGGGCATCATTCTTTATAATTTATTATCAAAACCTTTTCTAATCTTGACAAAACACGTATTGTCAGAAAGGTCTGAGTCTCAAGGTTCCATATTTAATGACAGAAGTGATATTTGGATAGAAATGTATTAATTTGTTATGGCAGAATGCATAAAATTAAACTCAATGGAATTCAATGGCACCCGGTGGCTATTTTTGGTATAACGCCTAAACAAAATCTCATGGGAACTTCAATTTTCAATTTTTGGTTTGATATATAGCTTTCATTTATAGTAATTTTATATAAAAAATATTTTGTAAAATATTTATATATATATATATATATATATATATATATATATATATATATATATATATATATATTAATAAAGTATATTTGATTTACTGTAAATTATAACTTCCATAACTTTTCATACTTTCATTTTTTGAAGTGCTTTCACTTCAGTAATAATCTGCTGATTATTTTATAATAATCTGCTGATTATCAAACTTATATGCTTTGGAGTCTATATTCCACAGCATTCTTCAATTACAACCATTTAAGTTTGTATAGTGCATTTTAATGTCAATTATCAAAAGGGTAAAGGGTTAATGAAAAAAAAACAGTTGAAAATTTTGACAAAAAGACAAAGGGACAAGATTGTCTTCAAACAAATGTCTTCAATGAGGGAAAGAACTACCTGTCTACATAATTTGCAGTGCTTCATGCTAGTTTTTTATTAAGTTCAGTTCTAAATAATTCAGGCTGATGTCTTCAACTAAAGCATATACCATCGATTACCAACCTCATAGCTTCTTACAGTAGGTCTGTCTTTAGAGGTTTATAATTTATCATTCAAAATCAATTCCACTGTGGAGAAACATAATGGTATTTTTACTTTCAGATCCTATACTTTTATGAACTCTGCCTGACATTCTTACATCCAGTAAAAATCCCCTTGACATGACTTGATCAAACGTTATTTGAGCCGAAGTGTCTCGGTACAGAGATATAGACATCAAATACTCTTAAGTGTGAATAAGGTGCCCAAGTACTTCTTGGGGCCACCATTTAACCATTTGCTGAGTGGCATAGTTTTAAAGTGAATCCCACCCAGTGATTGTGTCGAGCAGGCGGTGTTAAAACTGAGCGAATCTACTGAGCTCGGTGCCTCATTCACATCCACCCATAATGCATCTGAATGTTCAGTCAGTCCAGACCGTGCGTGCAGCTGCTCTCTGTCTCCACAGCGGGTGCTACATGTACGAGTTTATGTCAGTTAGTGTCACCCAGTGGTGTAAAAGGTTGTGGGATAACAGAACCTGGAAAAAAAACTGACCCAAGTAGATTGATCTTCCGGGAGGGAAGAGGACAGTGAGGAATGTTCCCAGAGTGGAGGTGAAGATTACTGGTGCAGGGTGTAATAGGGCTGGGAAGGTCCCATTAGAAAAACCTTTCAGAAAAAAAAAGTGTAGACTACATTTTTTTTTCCTTCAGAGACCAAGAATTGAAATGCAATTGGTAGTTATCTTCCTCATTAAGAAGGTTTGACACATGATGAAATGAGTAGTACTTTTGTTTAGAATAATGAGATGCTTATTCATAAAAAGATTTAAAATCTTTTGATCTAAACCTCGTCTCACTGCACATTTGATTTGGAGTCTGTTGTAGAATTTCTGAAGCTACATGGCTGGTCATTAAGTGTCATTAAGTATTAATGGCCAGTCCCTACTCAAGCATATTATGTAATTATGAGTGGATGACTAATTTGTGTAAAAATATCTTGACAAGTTTCATGTGATTATGCTTGATTATGCACACATGCAAATCGTGCAATTTTATATATGCCACCATGTGTCTTTAGACGACAGAAAACAGTGTTTGGTAGCACTGTATAATTATTTTCATTAATAACATTTACAGAAATTATTATGCTTAACAGACCTTTAGTTATAGGGCTTATTATTTCAGAAAAAAGTCTGAAATGTTGATATGAGGGCTGTCAAATGATTAATCATGATTAATCACATCCAAAATAAAAGTTTGTGTTTACATAATATATGTTTACATAATATATTATATATATATATATATATATATATATATTTATAAAACGGTTATTTCGAATCCTTGATTCTGATTGGTCAAGAGCTGTGCTTTATTCACGATAAAACACGGCTACGACCGCTTCACCCAACGGTTCTATTGATCGCTGCGCAACACTGCGCTTCTGTGTTGTTTTTATTTGAGCTTTCATGCATTTTACACATTGGAACGTTGTTGCTGTTCACACTTGGGGACTATTTTTTCCAGCGGAAGGAAGGCTTTTAGTGATTTTACTTCAAGAAAGTTGCACTAACATTGTTTTTTACTTAAATATTGTGTGGCAACCGTTTTATAAAAGCAATAAGATATCTTGAGGCAAGTGCTGTATTCGTGAATAAGTAACGGCTCAGGGGTTGCAGCAGGCACTCCGCTTCCGTCGTGCCTAACAATGCCCTTGAGCCGTTACTTATTCACGATACAGCACAGCCTCTCGTACCTTATTGCTTACATATATATATATATATATATATATATATATAAATACACACACATGCTTGTATATATTTAAGAAAAAAATATTTATATATAGAAATTTTATAAATTATATATAAACAGTATATACATGAAACTATTTCTTAAATATATACAAGCATATAGCATTTGTGTGTGTGTATATATATATATATATATTAGTGCTGTAAAACAATTAAAATATTTAATCACGATTAATCGCATTAATGTCATAGTTAACTCTGATTAATCGCACATTTTTGTCTATTCTAAATGTCTTTTTATGTCCTTTTAATGTCCTCTTATCTATTCTAATTCTTTTTGTTAAATTTTTTTCTCATTTTAATGCTCTTATCAACATGGAAAGATTGGCTTATTTAGTGCAAATGTTTTTTTCATTATTATTATTGAAAATAACATTGGAATAGAGTTCAATAACACTGTCTATCAACAAAGGGGTGAAAGAAATACTGACGAGGTGCTGATATTGACGAGGGGACGGAGAATTTGCATCATCTGTGTGTAGCCTATGTGTGTGTGTTTGCTTGGCCATCATCAAGTGGTGTTTCCGACTGGACGTGCTGCGATAATAGCTCAGTTCACAACGACGAAACACACAGATCACTTTGGTCTTGTCAATGGGACCATTTGGCAACTTTTTAAAAGTAAACTTTCCATTCAGAATCTTTGGGCATCCATTTCGGCGTCTCGCGCTCGTCATCGACTCAACACGTAACGTTAATATTTGGCCGGCTCGCAAGCTGAAGCGAGTATGTGCGGCACAAAACGTCCTTGCATGCCGCATCCTGTTGCAAAAGCATGTTAAAAAACTGCAAAGTTTGCTAGGACAAAGCGGCCGTTAATTGCGTCATAAAAATTAACGCCGTTAAAATGGGTTTGCGTTAACGCCGTTAATAACGCGTTAAACTGACAGCCCTAAAAAATATATATATATATATATATATATATATATATATATATGTGTGTGTGTGTAAAAAAATTATACACAAGTGCACCCACATATATTATGTAAACAAAAACATTTATTTTGGATGCGATTAATCACGATTAATCAATTAACAAATATAAATATATCAATGCTGTCCCTTGTAATGTTTGTTTGAACAGTTCATGTCCTCGTTGTATACCAGATTCTCCCTGGAGAGTGTATTTGCCTGATGTGGACCCCACCGCTGACACGGGCTATGGTGAAGGGACTCACTCCGGCCCGCTCGTACCAGTTCAGGGTCTGCGCGGTCAATCAGGTGGGCAAAGGACACTACAGCACCGAAACCAACAGGTAGGAGGCCATGGTTGTAGCTTTTTCACATGTTTTCCGCCCATCATTGTTTTTTTACACTCATGCTTGGTCAATAACAGGCTATTATATCCCATCACACTATGGTCTGCTGCCGACCATCAGGACTGTCATTTGTGTTTTCTGCCACTGATCCTCCACCCACAGTTCTCAGTAAGCCCTGTTGTAGCTGAAAGCACAACACTGTAGGTTTTCTCTCTCAGGTTGTGAGTGGCAGGCCTCTCGCTCTTAATCAGCTGGCTTTCTCTGGCCTGCAGCTGTGGGCGGCGGACGCCTCATTTCCAATGGCTCCTGTTGAGTTTTATCTGCTCCAAACATGGCAAACATGCAGTTTCTATTCCAGTTGTGCTATCTCTCACCGTTAGCACTTTCATTAAGCTGAGTGTTGAGGATGAGGCTTTTAGAGATAGGTATATAGCAGCTTAAACCTCTTCCTTCATGTTGAATTAGCTGAAAGCTAATACAGTTAACAGGTGGCTGCGAGCAACAAAAGTTGAAAAGACTTTTCAGTTTCAGTGGAACGATCAAGGTAACTATGCATCTGCCTTTGCAGCGGAAAAAAAGTTCCTTTTACGCCTGTGTGAATAATGAAAGCGTTCTAGTAAATGCAAAGAGCTGTAAATGAGCAACCGATTTAAAGGAAACCGTGCAATCAGTGTGAGGCAGTCGGGTATGTACAGTAGAGCTGTAATATCATCTCTCTGCAGACTTCACATCTATTCTCTCCCACCAATGATTTCTGGCTTTACTCAGCACCTGCTCTTCCAAAATAGTGTCATTATGTTGTATGCCTCTCCAGGCAAAGTGAACATTGAAATCGAACTTTCTGACTTTTGAGCCCACTCTATAAATGTAATATTTGTTAGTTTGTCTTTGAAAAATATTCATGTCATCTAGGGTCACAATCTGACGAGGGGAACGCATTAAACTTTAAAGACCTACCGTAGGTTCTTAACTCTTGTTTAACCTCAATTAATGCTTAACTGTATCAGACGTGCTCACATTAAACATTTAAGGGCTTTATTTGGGAAATTATATTCAAGTGCAGGCAGCTAAAAGCCATTCACAACTGCCATTTTGCTATCATGTAATCACTGAGTAGGTTAGATCACAACTGCTCGTTGTTGTTGTGGGTTTTGTTTCAATTCTTTGGCTTTTGAATGAATACGTGCAAAAAATCCTGCTGAATTTAGGGGAAAAAATACTGGCAGTTGTGATTTGAAACACTGAAACCTTTAAATTACAAAAAAGTATAATCATATTTAACTCAATATTTAAATCAAAAATGTTTTTAAAAATTGTTAGTGCTGGGCAATGATTAATCACGATTAATTGCATCCAAAATAAAAGTTTGTGTTTACATAATATATGTGTGTGTGCTGTGTATAATTGTTTTGTAAATATAAATACACACATATGCATGTATAATATATAAATGTGTTATTTATAAAATATTTATATATAATATAAATGATGTGTGTGTGTATATATATATATATATATATATATATATGCAAATATTTCTAAAATTATATATGTGTATTTATTTACAAACAAGTGTGTTTATTATATTATATTTGTATATATTATACACTAAAACTGTATGTATGTATTTATACAAAATAATTATACACAGTAAACACATATATATTATGTAAACACAAACTTTTATTTTGGATGTGATTAATCATTGCCCAGCAAAGAACACTGCATGGTCTTCACTGTATAAATTAAACATCCTTATTAATTAATCCTTATTAAAGTTACAAGAGTCATTCATTCAAGAGAAGTGAGTGATTTTTTTCTTTATCCTTGGTTGTTTGAAAATACAGCAGCGCGAATATTAGGCTACTGTCACTTTAAGAGCGAATACACAGATCTGATATGCTGATACTGTACATATGTGTTTACTTTCTCAACTGTTTATGTTCTCTTAAGACACAACTGACTGTGTTTACTAGGATGCTCACTATTTTTTAACATCATTTTAAAGGTAATATTTCTGCTAAAGTGCAAGAAGACGTGAAATAGAGCTCAGTTAAGAATGTCCACGCTGTTGACAAGTTGCGAGTAATGAAATTAGCTTCCTTTTGCATCTTCTTGTGCTTGAATATCTAAATTGTCAATGCTTAAACTTTTGTGATGATGCAGCACTGACCTGTCAACTGTCCTCAGGTCCGTTTCCCGTACAACTATGTAGCTCGCTATTTGGAGAAATCAACTAGCTATGCACGACTGTTTCCTGAAACCTATTGTCGCAAATATCGTTCAACAACGTTGGTTTATGACGTCTCGCACGTGGTGGAGTAATAACTACTTTTAATTAAACTGTTTGAGATCCAATTAATGCTAGATTTTTTAAAATATAAATTACGGACATGTAATCTGAGGACTATTTCTAATTGTTCTTAGTTATTTTGCTTTATTACGAGACTCAAAATTTGGCTCATTCTTACATAGTAGAGCACGTTCGCACATGCGCACTCTTCAAACACGTTACTTTAAATCTTTTGATGAACTAAAAGACGTAAATTACATTTGTATGTATTCTAAATAAAAGGCACCGGTTATACTGAATGTCAGCTTGCTTATTTTACTCAAGATAAGGATTTATTACGTCCAAATGTGTTGCAATATAGAAACGATGCCTCTAACCACAGGTCGAGAGCTGTCGTTCAAACCACACAACTTTGCGATGCTGCTTGCGTATGTCCGTTGGAAGGATTGTTTCAGGAAACAGCGACTCGTTAAACTATGCTGATAACGACGGAACTTGAGACCATAGTTGGCTAATGATGCTTTCGGGAAACGCACCCCAGAGCGTTGTTCAATTTTGTTCACATTCATGCATTGTTCGAATTTTTTTAGATTTTTTACTCTACTCTAACTTAAATTTTTAGCAGTTTAGAATTATATTTTTCTAGGAGATAATGTGATTTTGTGTCCACAAATATTACTCACTATAGCCATGTTTCCATCGACACGTTTTTATCCGAATTAAGTGATATCGAATGAAAAATACCTTATGGAAACAGTAAAATTCGAATGAATTTTCATGAATATCGACTCAAATGAAATACGTTCGGTCTCATCGGATTTTCTCTCGATTCGATATACGGCTAATGCGATAAAAGCTGATGGAAACGTTATTTACCGAATAAATAATGAATTGCGATTAAGTTTTAGGCCCTTTTATGGTTGCAACACGTCAGAAGACGAAGTTCATTTCCGGCCAGTCCCACTCTGTTTGCACACACATGGCGGATGTCAACAAAGACAGATGTAAGTGGGTGGACAAAGTAAAAAATACAACCGCCTCGCATACAACCGCCTAACAACTAACAACCGCCTCGCATTTACATTATCCCATTCATATGTCGCTATCAGCTAGCACATAAGCATTATTAGGCTACAACTTGTGAAATATTGATCATTTGTTGGTAGATGGCGATCCGTTTTGTCTAACAAAACTTTGTTCGCAAAAGTTTGCTTGAATGTTGTTCGATTCAGTGCGAAAATGAATGGAAACACCTTAAAATGTCTCAAATCAATTCGATATACCAATTTGATCGCAAAACAGCATGTGACGTCATTACGTACAGGTTTGTATTCGCTTTAAAGCCGTTGGATGGAAACACACTTTCACCAGCTTTATTCGCATGTGTCTTTTTAATCGAACTTCAGATAATTCAATTGAAAAGTGGATGGAAACATGGCTTATGTCACTATGGTGAATATTGTTTAAGTGCAAGAAAATAAAAAAGGTCTGCATAATATTGCTTCCAATTATACTTTCAAATTTAAACTCACTGCAAACGTGATGTTTCAAATGGAATGCTCATTGCTCACAGATGTTTCAATTATGTACCTGTATTAACTCAGCTTTGGTTGTTTGTGCTTCACATCTAATTTGCATGTCTTTTTCTCATGAAGTCATAAAACAAAAAACAAAAAAAACACTTTCACTTGTGACAGAAGGTAAAATAGAAAACAAAATTGTAGGAATTGTGACTTATATGCAGGGCTATTGACTAAGATGGTTCAAAAATACACTCTTTAGAGCTATGTTGCTTCCACAGGGTCTGTTAAAACAGAAAGTGGTTCTTGAAGGGCCCCATCAGTCTTCTCTTGCATGTATGTCTCCTTGTTGTGACAGACATCTGTCCATTTGGGCTTATTAAGCAGAGAGAGTCGAGCTGACAAGCTCATAGAAGCACACATAGTGCAGCTCCCACATAATGAGCCATCACCTTCCCACACCAACGCTTATTTATGTGCCACTGTTTTATTGTCTAAAGGAGAGCTTGGCAAAATGCATGATTATTCCGTTGATGCTGGGTTCATTTTATGTTAGTTAATGACTCGTCTAGTTTATATATTCAGAACACACGCACACACAACAATGCCTCTAATGCTTTAAAAAAGGTCATAGGACACCAAAGTGAACTGTAGAGAAGTGCCAGGCACTTTCCTTGTGTTGTTTATGTACAGAGGCAGATGTTTAATAGCTGGTGGCACAGTGCAAGTGTGTAAAGCAAATGTGTAAATACTGCATGGCTATACCAAGAAAAGCTCTGTTTCAGCAAGTGAGAAGTCTTTCCTTACGGCCATCATTAGGCAGATTTACAGAGCACCGTCTGAGAAAAGCCCCATGATATTGGTTATAGAGGGCATTAATTATGAAATAGACTTCTGGGAAGAAATAACAAAGTGTGGTCAGAGGTTTAAGAAGACTCTGACAATAAATCTGAAAGGACCCAATGATCCTATTAAACTTTAATGCAGATTTAACTGTCCATTAGCATGAAACGCAAAGGGCAGATGAATATATGGGTATTATTAAGTATTCAACACTGATTCAATTTTTAAACTTCGTTAATTAAGAAAATGCACATTCTGTAGGTGGAATGAACCGAGCATTGCTCATAAAATATCATTTATGTGTGATAGCAAACTAGCCTGTAGAGACCAGCCATTATGACATATTTGACATTACCAGGGATCACAGAGCCCGCAAAATCATCGGCATTTCCTATAATACAAGTGTCTACTATTTCATTATTAATCTGAACCAATTGGTGCTTTTTAAACAAATATTGTGATGCATTCCCCCATTTTGCAAATGGCAGCCACTAGCATAAATACTTGGACCCTACTAAGTAATACTTAAAGTTGTGTTTTGTGTGTTTTATTTCATTATATCGAAATCAACAGGACTTTCAGCGTTTCTTCTCCTTTTGCGAAGAGAAATGTGTCGATTTCCTCTTTGCATGTTCCATTCAAGATCTCACAAAGTCTTAGCCAATGTGAATTGAAGACTTTTGAGAGCCCCTATCATAGCATTTGAAATGTTCCTTTTTTTGTTTTGGGAGTTCCCAAAAACAGTTTAACGTGCATGCAAGGATGAAAAACACTTTATTTGTCTTATAATATGCATTTATTTATACCTGATTTGCTCAACGACTCCCAAATGATTCGTTCGACGATTCATTTTCCCAAACACCTCCTTTGAGTGTCGCGAATCTGCAGCGATTGGTCAAATGACCCAGTCAGTTGTTATTGGTAAACCGTAGGCAGAGATTTGTCGGAAACGGAAGACCCATTACGATTATAGCTTGTCAAGTGTTGAAAATTGTATACAGTGCATGAACAAATGTTTCAGAAAAAGTGCACTTTCCACACGGTCCCTTACTCGCGTCTCCGTCAAGAGCAAGCTTTCCCGGCGAAACTTCACATTGCAGCGGCTTTTGAAGGGGCAGTGCTTATCATATAGAGCGAAGTCATATTTGGCTAAGTCGTTTAGGAGGTAATTGCCATTTTTCAGTGAATGTCTGGTGAATATCAAAAACAAAACTAACTTTACCCCGCTTAGAAGCTGCGCAGAGTGTACACAACAACACTATAACTATATTGTGCATGCTCAGCGTTGGGGAAGCTACTCTGAAACTGTAGTTTGACAAGCTACAAGCTACTCGTAAGTTAAAGTCAGTTTAACTACAGTCGAGCTACCCGTTTAGAAAAGTAGTTAGCTACACTACAAGTTACAATCAAAAAGTAGCTAGCTACATTGAAACTACTTTTGCTTTTTGAAGAACGTATATTATAAATAACTGAATAAGTGTCTGAGCAATGTTTTAAGTAAAATATTTAGTGTTTAAAACAAGGCAATGCAATTACAATTTCAAAGAGTATTGTTTTATTACACACAACACTAAAATATCTCTGACTGTTTGTCAAAAGTGCAACAAATAGCCTACAACATTGCAAGAACAAAATATACACCCAACGTAAATTGCATGTAGAACATTTTCTCAAAAATACTGATTGAACTTGGACAAATAAGGCCATGGGTAATTAACGTTAGTTGCTTCTCTATCCTCCAAATCTGCCGTCACGTCTTGCTATATAATCATAATATGGGTGTGTCAACCCACTTCTGTACGTCAGTGAACCGTTAGCCGCAAGATGTGTGATTAAACAACAGGTGGCGGTAATGGCAAAAAATGAGTTTGTAATCTAAAAAGAAGAAGAATATCCTTGCATCGCGCTGATTCGCGCAGGCTTCGAAAATGTAGCAATGTAGCTTTTGCTCGCGCTACACCGCTACTTGCTGCAAAAAGTAGTTAGCTACTGGAAAAGCTACACTGTTTAAAAAGCAACTGAGCTACTGCCAAGCTACTGAAAAATGTAGTTAAGTTCAGTAGCTACGCTACTTGTAGTTACCTACTCCCCAACACTGTGCATGCTACAGAAAACATAACAGCAAACATTATTAATAATATCTTACAGATTGTGATTCGGAGGCGGACGAACCTGATCCATACACTGGATACTGAGCCCTCTTTCGGGAACAACCAGCTGGCGAATCCACATTTGAATTCATTATGTTTTTGAATGATTCGTCATTAAAATGATGAGAACACAAGGTTACGGGCTATACTGTTGTCGTATCGTTGCAAATATGAACTCTAACCACTGATTCTTCACATGCTCGTCCCTGGGCAATGAAAACAAGTGGCTGAACTGTCTTTGCAATGTAGAACACAGCGTCTTCTCGACATGATGCAGCTGAAGTATTTGAATGTGTTTATGCTTCCGTCTGCGTGCGCAGTTGTTGGGAGCGGCCAATGAGCTAATGTTTTGTATCTACATCACTACAAAACAGCTAATGACTCGTTTCAAAAACAATTCATCTCATAGACTCAGAGTCGACTCTCACTTTTGAAAGACAATAACATTTATATACGGTGCACTTTCAGATATAAATCTTTGCAGGATGTTTTCATTCTCTTAGAGCTATAGTCCACACTACATGAACAGTCATTTTCAAAAATCCATGATCGGTGCTCTTTAATAAACTAAAATATAAGCTCCAAAAATGTTCTCTTCTTTTAGGATGGAACAGAAATAGTTTTGTTTAGTGTGTTCCTTCCTTGAAAAGTGTACAGGTATTTACCACTGAGTTAAAAAGCACTCACATGGGGGACAAATCCTTCACGCACAGCACAACAAACCATGCCTAGAGACATGGCCTATTGCACAACAAACCATGAGATGCTCTTATCTTGAAAAATGTTTGGTCTATTTGTAATTCGAAAGCTTGAAATTTCAATGAAGCTCTTAGCTTGAAGGTGCTGAGCCAACGAACGCAATCTTGTACGGCTGTAAATGCACCCAAGCCAGTTTCCATGTAAGCAGCGACCTCCAAATTTAAAGCATCAGGGTGCTTAGAGCACAGAGAGACTTTTCCTCAAAAACGCATAAGAGCTTTTTATGGAGTGGGCGGATGTGATACAGTGCATCAGGTTGGGAAATGGACTTCTGACCAGGGGATTACACTTGCATGGCTCACACTGTTGCGCCCTGAGAGTCGAGTCGACTAACCCGATTCGACATGAGAGAAGATAGAGCAATGAATCAGTCATGCATGAACACTTTTGTGCGCAGTTAAGTGTGTACCTGTACAGCACGCCAGTTTGTGGTGCTAGCAACACTCTTGGCGCTTTCTCCCAGATTGATGCTGAGAGAGGAACCGCCCAGCGCTCCACCCAAAAACATTGTAGCCAGTGGCAGAACCAACCAGTCCATTATGGTGCAGTGGCAGCCGCCCAGAGCCTCAGCTCAATGGAGTCTTGAGAGGATACGTCCTCAGGTGAGACATGCACAAACCATTTCACGAACAGAACTTGCCTGATGAAATATGCTGAAATATGACTCCTTTATATTTATTCATATGGCATACACTTTTGATGAAAAAGTCGAGCTTATTTTGGGACCAACAATGTCAGTTTTTGATTGCATTTGTCACCCCATCTAGACAATGGAGTTGAGCTGACCTTAGTGCTGTCACTTTGACTACTGTTTTAGTACAGCCGTATGTATACGCAAACTGATTTAAAAAGAGTGTTTGACATGTCTGTGTGAAAGTAGGCAGGCTGTTGTAAAGGTTTTGGCAAACATGACACTAGTGGTCAGAACAATAGGTAACACTTTAGTTTGGTGGCCAATTCTCACTGAGTAACTTGTTGCTTAGTAGCTTGCTTGTAACTTATAAAGCATATATTAATGCCTCTAAATCTCTTTTTCACATCCAGTCGACACCATAGTCCGCATTCGTTGCCGCTGAGTTTGGTGTGTCTAGGCCTTAACACTTTCCCTCGTCATTTACGGAATAGTTTTTGGCCAAATTAATAAGAGTTGACTCATATTAGATTGTGAGTCAGACTACATATACTTTGGCACAAGTCTTTAACATGCAAAGACACAAAAGAAAGACCTTGGACCCTATTTTAATGATCTGAAACACAAGTATTAAGCGCAAAGCGTAAGTAACTTTGTGGGCGGGTGCTTGGTTTCTGTTGCTATATTCCTGGCGGGATAAATGACTCTTGCACCCGACACAAGTTTAAAAGGGGTTGGTCTGAGTAGCTTAATTATTCATAGGTGTGGTTCCGCGTAACTTAAAACAAACCGATAAGAGCGGTCATAACACATTCCTTTTCAGAGCATGATGAACGAGGTGCGCTTGTTCCATGGCGCAATACTATTATAACAGCAGCGCATTTACCAGACGCGCAATCGGTTCACAGCCGAGGGAGATCGATGTCCCGTCAGGTAGTGTTGTCAAAATATTCGGTACTTCGGTACCAAGTCGGTACTAAAAAAATTTAAACGTCACGGTACCAAGTGCCGGTGGTACCGAATACCCGGTCAAACCCGGATCTGGATGCGCATGCATGCACGAAGGGCGTGAAGTTGCGTCCTCTTCATGAAAGCAGCGGCGCTGCTGATGTGGTTTCTGTGTATACTAAACAGCAAAACGACTATTTAAATATGAACCCTGCATGTTGCGCTTGTCTCTGTGAATGAACGGCGCTGACGCGCGCTTTCATTTGACGTTAACGTTACCTCACACACACACACGCACGCACAGAAGCACGAGTGACGCTCGCGCTGTTTTCAGTCTCTGCTGCCTCACGATATGATGACATGATTCATGATCCATTCATCTCCGAGAGTTACTTCATGAGCATTTTACCGTTTAAATATGAACCCTGCATGTTCTGCTTGTCTCTATGTGAATTAACGGCGCAGACGCGCAGTTTCATTTAACGTTACCTCTCTCTCTCACACACACACACACAAACACTGAAGCAAGAGTGACGCTCGCGCTGTTTTCAGTCTCTGCTGCCTCACGATATGATGACATGATTCATGATTCCATCTCCGAGAGTCACTTCATAAGCATTTTACCGTTTCATTTGAGAAAAACTATCATCATATCCATAGGGTCGTATCATATCATATATCATACACACACAGAAAGTCAAAGGTCTCTACGGCAACCCGTCAAAATAAAAGTTTGGTTTAACTTAAAGAAATGGACAGAAATAATTATATTAGGCTACTGTACAATATATTTAACTACGTCTCCATTTATTAAAAATACTACTGTAGCCTAAATCCACTGAATGCTGTATTTTTCACTTGATTTTTATTATAAACAATATTTCTCAGTATCATCAATATTTTCGTTAAACAACATGCTATAGCCTTCAAAGCTTTCATAAATGTACCATCATAAATAATAAAGTGATTGAATTTAATTTAATATATTTTTTTCAAGTGAGTTAAATAAAATTTAAAAAAAAAACTAATTTTGTTGTGGTACCGAAATTGGTACCAAACCGTGACATTT
>JAQIUQ010000228.1:2500-70000 GCA_030378365.1 Hybognathus amarus
CTGATTGACTCGTCAAACGCGTGCGTTTCGACAGCCAAGGGACGCGCGATTTGCCATTAAAGCTCGCCTTCTTAACGTGCCGCTTTGTGGTCACGGAAAACGCGCATCAGAAATTCCCGGTTTTGCATCAAAACGTGCGTCCCTCGACGTGTGATCTGCAATTTAAACGAGATTGTTTCTGTCTGCAGGTGTTTTATGCCTCAGAAGACTGTCCGAGGTGCTGAAATAAAAACAGTGAACGTGAAACCGAGTTGTTTTTCTGTTCGAGACACATCTCGCAAATTTTCCAGTTGTATTTCCGGTAACACTTTACAATAAGGTTTCATGCATTCTTTTTTTTTTAATTATGCATAAACCACGAGTTTCTGACGCGCGTTTTCCGTGACCACAAAGCGATTGTCCAGGCGCGCATATATGCCTGCGCGATGAGTGCCGCAAGCGCACCGCAGGTCATGTGACAAAAACCAACTGATCGGCTTGCCTCAGTAACAACTTCGAAAGCTCGACAGAACAGCTGATCATAGCTGTACAGTGCAGTTTTTATTTCTCATCTCCATAAATATAGCCTATCTAGTAGTAAAACTACAAAATCTAGAAACCCTCGATTCTGGCCCACCTCGACTTAATCCAGGCCCACCCATCTGTCACGTTCTGCATCCGCCACTGCTTGTAACCAATCAGATCAACATGTGATCGTCAACCAGTGGATCTCTGAGTGAGTGAGTGAGTGAGTGGAGGCGGGGCTCATTTGCATATTCATAGAACCGTGTAATGTGTATTCTAAATGAGGCAAGTAATATTTAAGCTATTTTATGGCATGAAGAATTTGACTTTAAGAGACTTTAAGAGTGAGCTGTTTATTCAAGCTTATTTCAGATTACATGAACAGTTCCTGGAGTTACACATGACATTGCCTGACTGTGAAAACACATCACTGGCTCCTGCGAAATAAAAAGACTTGTGTTATTGTACTGGACCAGTATCAGTCCGATCTGTCTCTGTCGCAGCTCAGCGAACATTAAATTCAAACCGCAATCACGGGTCAATCTGTCATGCCCCATAAATCCATGAGCAGCATCGCTTTATTCAATTGCCTGTTTTGAGAACCCAAGGCGAGTTTAGTGCTTTCTGTGTCCTTTCTCTCATCATGGGGTCCACATGAAAACACTCTTTTAATTTTTATATTAGCTGGAGAGGTACACTTTGTGTGTGTGAGCACTCGCTCGTTATGACTGTATGGTGTGTGTGACGGCGTATATGTACCTTATCTTACAGGGTGTTGTGAAACTCATTTCCTAATTTTTGACCTTAGTGTTATGCAGCGCACATGCAGTTAATAGTTTTTAAAAACTAGCAAATCTCAAAAACAAATATTCATCTTTCATACTGTACATTTATAATGTTATGATGCCTGAATTGACACAGTAGGGGTCTAACAATATACATCGTGTCACAATATATCACAATAGAAAAATACAACAATATATACTGTGAGTTTTAATGTCGGTACTACAATAAACTACTATATCTAATGTTGAATACAGTAGTGTATAATAATGTGTCCTATATTGGCAAATGTCTTATATTACCAGTAATAAGTGGCCTATATTATTTTAAATAAACAGTGCTGGTCAGAATTATTTCCCCCTTGGGAAATATGATCAAAGATTGCTTTAAAAATAAATATGCATTGTTTATCCTTTTGATATTTTATATAAATAAATAATAAAAAGCAAAAATTGAACTATTTATTGAATTAAGAGTAATTGAAAGCGGGGGATAATCACAGTATGATAATAAATGTTTTTCTAAAAACACATTGGGAACAATTATTTGTTAAATTATTTTATTATTTTAACTGCTGAAATGACTCACACTGGGATGTTCTTACACCCTAAACATAGTAATGAAATAAGAAGCGAGTGTCCGCCTCCGTCTCGTGTGGGCCTACGACTCCTCCTGATTGTCCTGCCAGTCATCGTCAGGCTAAAAATAGGCAGCATTTTCCAAAGTGGGAAACCGAGAGGTGTGTGTGTGTGTGTGTGAAGGCACTCACCCAGAAAGTGAAAGAGGCTAAAGATGAGTAGAATGCAGTGAGACAGATTGTCTCTCTCCTTGTGTATGAATGTAAATAAACCCTGTGTTAGTGACGGCTGGATCTGTGTGAACGAACGCATTCTCCACCCTGAGGAGGTCGTGAAGGAGAGAGAGTCATGAGAAGAGAAATGGACAATGGGGAAAAATATATATAAAATGCTGGAGCTTTGAGATTAAGTCATAGTCAGCAAGAGGAAAAATCCAGTGCATGGTGTGATTTTATTTTGGGCAAAGCAAACACACACACACACACACACACGCACACGCACACACACATAATGAAATGCTGTATTTTTTGAACGCATGAACAAATTGTTCCGAAACTCTGTATGGGTCATCAGTATGATGCCCCTGAAGGAGCCTGAAAAGCGCCACCTACTGGTAAAATTACATTTTCAAACGCTCACAACTCTGACTGTGGTTGATTTATTCTAACGGAGTCATCTTGTCGAGTTCCTGAATCGTTGCCGAGTCCAACGTATACCAGACTTGCCAGGCTCCGGTATATGGTTTGTGCTAGCGCAGTAATTTAGCGCTTAAAAAACATTCGCCGAGATCTCCGAAAACGCTAGTCTGATCGAGACGAAACCACCGGCAGAAGTTTGGAAACAGGTCGCTGGCTATATGCTAATGCCTAAATGCAAAAATATTGAAAGTAATGGGTAGTAAAATGCAATCAAAGTCACGTGTCAGGCAATTGTTATGTGTTTTTAAACATAAATGTCTATAACTCCAAAGTGAATTGAGATATTTTCACCAAATTTGGCACACGTATGCAGAGGCTCGTTCTGAGGACGCATGAAAACAGCGTCTTGGTGGGTGCTATAATAGAACATAACATGCTATACTTAACGAATGCATTGGTGTAACGTTACAAAACTCAGTTTGTGCCATCAGCCCCATCCCCTGAAGTACTCAAAGATTTCAAGATAGCGCCACCTTTTGGTCAAAGTTATAACATAATGTCAAAATAAGACTCTTAACCTTTGAGAGAAATCTGCATATTTTAATGCCCCTGGTCTGAAGGTTTTTTAATCGTCACCAAACTTTTGACTTTGTAAACATTGATTTTGTAAACTCACGCCACCTATTGGTTGATTTTAGTTAATGTATGTGATTTTTCAGCCATTTAGCCTAGTAAATTCATCTTTAAATGTCTTCAGGTGCTCCTTGCTGCAGTTGGTCTGACACATGTTGGCATGTCTTGTCGTCGTCTTTGTGCTTGGCCCCGGTGTTGCTGCTTGCAGCTATCATCATAGGGCTCGATCACTAACAGTGTGAGGACCCTATTGAAACTGTTAGGGTTATTTTTTTGTAATTTTTTTGTTACATATATTTACTGTATTTTTGATCAAATGGCATGCATTAGAGACTTCTTTCATAACATTATCAACATAAAAATATCTGTATTTTTTCAGAAATATAATCCTCTTTTTCCCCTCATGGCTCACTCACTGGTGTATTCGCATGTTTCTATATCTGCCCTTCAAAGCGCCGGCAGGGGAATAAAGCAGCCCAAATCTAACATGAAAGACCTGTAGATTACGTTCAGCTTGAAGTCCCTGAATGGCTGTGCTACAGGCGAGAGAGAGAGGGAAAACACGAGCGGAGGAATGGGGGAGGTGGGAGAACCCCCCCCTACACACACACACACACACACACACCTCCTCCCTCCCCCGCCCGTCTGTGCACGCGTGCTGCCAGTGCTGCAGTCACACACACACACACACACACACACACACTGTTGTTCGGCGTGCGCAGCTCTCGCTGAGTCGTCATCCTCCGGAGCGCAGAAACAACAGAGGAACGGACGAACGTTTGTTTAGCAGAGATCATCGCAGTCGTCTAGCCAACGTCTAGATCTGCAGGATCTCACACAATATACAACATCTCACCTGACTGTGTTTAAAAGCCTGTGTTGTAGGCTGATTGATTTGAACAGGATGCTGTGGTTCGTAGATGTGCTTTGAGATGTTCAGAATCTGGAACTGAGAGAAAAGCGTGTGTTTGTGTGTTTGTGTGTTTGTGTGTTTGTGTGTTTGTGTGTTTGCGTCTGCATGGAATGAGAACAGAATTTGGATTGGGATTGAGGTGTTTTGACACTGACAGTTTCTGTACGGCTGCTGAATCACAGCGTGGGTCTCTTTCTGGTCCTGTGTAGGGGACAATGCAGTGTGTTTTTGAATCAATAGGTTGTTTGGACTGTTGTGATAGGACGAGGGACTGCGTCGCTCCGTAGATTTGTGTTTTTGTCCGTGTCCTTCAGAGGTAAACAGAGACTTTGAATATAATTACTCAGTGCTGCCACACACACTTGGACTTGTACAGATGCACTCATGGGAAGGTTGTTTTCGCTTGGGTGAGTGAGGACAGCGTGTTCAGTTTCCTCTGACTCTTCCATAGGTTTTCTTTTTGCATTAATTGTAAGATTGTTAAGATTTAGATTGGATCTACCAGTGAATGGTAAAGCAGTTTTCTTCGGGTTGATTTGTGAACGCTGAAGATAAATTAAGACTCAGCGTAATTTAGTCCGACACGTCAAACGACCTCCAGGTATTGCTGTATCGGGGTGATGTTGTGCCCGGCCTCCTGTTCCCTCTCCTGAGGGATTTGTCCCAGTTGCGATGTCTGTCTCGGCTGGCCATCGACAGCGAGGTGTGTGTGTCACGGGCACAAATCGACCTGTTTGTCACACCAAGCCACTTCCAGGGAGCAAGGTGAGTATTGCATGTGAAGAGTTTATTATATGCATATTTTTTGTTAGATATTATGCATTATGGTAATTATTTTTTCATTTGTGCCAACCGACATTAAGCCTGTGCATTTACTTATAGAAGAAACCAAAGGACAATTTTAGGAAAATATGAATGCATTATGGTACTTATGTTACCTATTTTTCTTTCTTTTTTTGTTTGTTAATATTATGAATTATGGTACGTATGTTACCTGTTTGTTTTTTTTTTTTGGTTGTTTGTTTTTTTTTTTTATATTATGCATTATGGTACTTATGTTAACTGTTTTTCTTTTTTTTGTTAGATATTATGTATTATGGTATGTATGTTACCTGTTTTTTTATTTTTTTTTTTATTTTTTTTTTAAGAGTATGCATTATGGTACTTCTGTCAACTGTTTTTTTTTTTTTTTTAGATATTATGCATTATGGTGCGTATGTTACCTGTTTTTTTTTTGTTCAGATATATTATGTATTTATCGGTATGTATGTTTCCTGTTTTTTTTGTTAGATATTATGTATTACGGTATGTATGTTAATTGTTTTTTTTTTTTTTTGTTAGATATTATGCATTATTGGGCATATGTTACCTGTATTCATTTGTGTCAGCTGGCATTAAGCCCATGCATTTACTTGTAGAGGAAACCCAAGGACTAGTTTTAGGAAATATTAATGTTACAGAAATAGGGAATGAAGTTGCGCCACCTATGTGGATTAAGTTGCACCATTTACAGAAATAAAATATTGCTTTAAATATACTCTCATAATCGTATAATGGTAATAGAATACTTTCTCTAGGATAAGTTTTAAGAAAAAAAGTAATACAACATTAAATAAAAATTCATCATTTTATGACAAAGACAATATTTTTTATAAATGACATTATAAAATTAAACTTATTTTTTGTAAAACGCCTTTTGATAAAATCATTCTCAAAACGTTACGTCTTGATTCTCAAAATTGTAGATTTTTAGTTTTATTCTCGCTCTTAAATGTCGTCCTACATTACAGAAGGCTCAGTGTTTCCAGCTCAATGCCAATTATACTGTGTTCACACAGACACGTCTACACTAATTGCTCCGTAAAAACATTAAATGTAATTGAAGAACCGAGCGAGAAGCCCCTCCCCTTTAACCTAATTACTCTGGCTTTCACTGGGCCGATTTCAGCTCTGAAACTTTTAACTGAATTGCTATTGATTGCAAGTGTCTAGGCTTCCATTGCTGCGGTTGAAGCGGGTGCGACGGCTCTCCACCGATCAGGAGAAATCCGACTTCTCTGTGCCTTTCGATTGGGTTTACTTCGCCCCCACAGAGATGATTGTAATTATGAGCTGGTCTTCCCAGCAGCGATGTGGCCATGTGCAGAGACAATGACACGGTGCCTTATAAGAGGAGACCGAGATGATGGTGGCCTTTCTTGGTCAACGAGCGCTTTCTCTTGCCATGTCTCATGCGGTTCACCCTGTCCGTGAGGCAGAAGGGAAAGAGACAGTAATGATGCCATCTTGTCTGTCCTGGGTTCAGTCTCCAGGGATCTGATGTGCGAGACAGGCCTTCGCTTTGAACTGACACTTGGGTGAAGGCAACTCAAGGTCCTCCTGCTCGTTACTGGAGAGAGATAAGCCTGCCTCATTCATTTGCTCTGAATAGGTGAACGGGAGACCGCAGTAGTGTCTTGAAATGAGTACTAGCCCAGTGCTGTCAGCATTGTAGGCAAAGTCATCAGTCATTTGGTACAAGGAAAAGTTCCCTTGAAGCTTAAACACAATGTGCTTAAAATTGTTTTGAAAACTGAGCATTTTATCCTAGGGTCAAATTAAAACCCAACAAAAAAACACATGAAGTGTGACTTTTAAATGCCCATTTTGTGTTGATTTTTAAAATACACTTTCATGTCAACACACTACAAAAACTAATTAATAGATTGTCAGAATTAGCATATCCAGTGACTTCCCCCTTTTAGCTATAGTGGCAAGATATAATTTGCAACTTAAATGTGGAATTGTGTAAATAATTCAGTAGCTAAGCTCCTAGCCCAGGGTCTGTGCGTCTCCACAGGGATAAACTGGCACAGCGGCTAAGGGTGGAACCAGAGAGAGCACTTCGTTTATTATTTTATCTGGTCTCTAGAGCAATGTTATGGAAGCTTGTTTCCACCATCTGAATAAAAATAATTAAATAAATAAATGCAACTTTTTCTCTCACAATTGTGGGATATAAAGTTTCAATTGTGATAAATAAAGTTGCAATTCCAAGAAGAACAGAATTGCAACTTTGATCTCACAGTTGCAGAGTTTACATCTTGCAATTCTGACTTTATAACACATAGGGGCTTATTGTTGAGTTTATATCTTGAAATTCTGACATCTTTTCTCAGAATTGTGAGATATAAACTTGAAATTCAGAGTTTTTCAGGCCAATTCTAATGGGTAAAAAAGACTAACCTTTTCCCCCAGAATAGTTTATATTCTCACAATTCTGACTTTACATCTTCGACGATTTTATCTGACTTTACATCTCGCAATTCTGACTTTATATCTCGCAATTCTGACTTTACATCTCGGCAATTCTGACTTTACATCTCGCAATTCTGACTTTACATCTTCGCAATTCTGACTTTACATCTCGCGATTCTGACTTTACATTTCGCAATTCTGACTTTACATTTCAGCAATTCTGACTTTACATCTCTAGCGATTCTGACTTTACATCTCGCAATTCTGACTTTACATCTCGCAATTCTGACTTTACATCTCGCAATTCTGACTTTACATCTCGCGAATTCTGACTTTACATCTCGCAATTCTGACTTTACATCTCGCAATTCTGACTTTACATCTTACAATTCTTGACTTTACATCTCGCAATTCTGACTTTACATCTTCGCAATTTCTGACTTTACATCTCGCAATTCTGACTTTACATCTCGCAATTCTGACTTTACATCTCGCGATTCTGACTTTACATCTCACGATTCTGACTTTACATTTCGCGATTCTGACTTTACATTTCGCGATTCTGACTTTACATCTTCAGCGATTTCTGACTTTATATCTTCGCAATTCTGACTTACATCTCGCAATTCTGACTTTATATCTTGTAATTCTGACTTTATATCTCGCGATTCTGACTTTACATCTCGCAATTCTGACTTTACATCTCGCAATTCTGACTTTATATCTCGCGAATTCTGACTTTACATCTTAGCAATTCTGACTTTATATCTCACAATTCTGACTTTATATCTCGCAATTCTGACTTTACATCTTCGCGAATTCTGACTTTACATCTTCGCAATTCTGACTTTATATCTCGCAATTCTGACTTTACATCTCGCAATTCTGACTTTATATACTCGCAATTCTGACTTTACATCTCGCGATTTCTGACTTTATATGTCACAATTCTGACTTTACATCTCGCAATTCTGACTTTACATCTCGGCAATTCTGACTTTACATCTCGCACGTCTACTGACTTTATATTCTCGCGTACTTTGACTTTACATCTCGCAATTCTGACTTTACATCTAGCAATTCTGACTTTACATCTCGCGATTCTGACTTTACATCTCGCTATTCTGACTTCATATTCTGTCGCAATTCTGACTTTACATCTCCGCAATTTTCTGACTTTACATCTCGCAATTCTGACTTTACATCTCGCGAATTCTGACTTTACATATTCGCTGTACTTCCTGACTTTACATCTTCGCGATTCTTGACTTTACATCTCGCGAACGTAAAATATGCAATTGCTGAGGGAAAAAAAGTCCAATTGTGTGAAATAAAAATCGCAATTAGCTTTTTTATTTATCATTCTGTGGCGGAAACAAGCTTCCATACAATGTGCGCTGGTGATAGATTCAAAGTTTCGAATGAGAGTAGAAAACCAGTGGCAAATATGTTGGTCCTCCTTTTTCCTGATTTGATTTTTGGAATTGTGGGTATAATGGTGTTTGGATGTTCAAATATGTTGTTGAAATGTTAATTTGTTTGCTCTAAGGGCTAATCAATGCTATAGGTTACCGATATACTGACTTGTTTTGAGAAGTTCACAGCTGAATTCAGGTATAGTGAATGACTGAGGGTTCTGAATACACACATTCTCATGAAACCGCACACACTCAACAAACACTTGATATGGTTCCTTTCTACCAGATACGCCAATACGCTCCAGAGAAAGGCTCTTATCTCCACCACACGGCCCTAGGATTACAGCTCAAAATCCTGTCATTCTCTCATTAAAAAGCTGGATAAGAGGATAACTGTCTGATTTGGAGAGAAGAGATGGGACACATAAACCTTCAACACCCCTAAAAGTCAGATTGTTTGATTCGTAAAAGAAGGCTGGGTAATGAGGAAGGATTAGCTAAATGAATTTGAGGGTATTTGGACACAGGCCATGTCCTAATGAAAGACCGCTTGGAAAACCCAGTGTAACGTAAAGGAGAATATAATGACTGGTTCTCCTAGCCGCTTCTTAACAATAAATGTCAGTGTTTTAAGGCAGTTACGGCCTCTGGGGTCTTCTGGACCGCTGGATAACAGCTGTCACTCATTGATTTTGCTAGGCAGCCAGTGACTTACCACTCAGATTAATAATTAATTTGGCAGATATTGAAGCACGCCCTTGGGGGCGTTGGTTCGCCCACACCTCCAGCCTCCGCACTAACTTGATAGAAGCCGATTGTACTGTGGTGCAAGGATTTAAAAGTAATTATAAAGTTTGCATGGATTTTCAGAAGAAAGAATCGGATAATGATTTCTGAAAATGTTTTTTAGTGGGGAGAAAAATAGTTCTTCACTGTCTAGACATTAATTGAGCTTGCTTTTTGTCAGAAAACCAGTATGTTTGCTCATTTCTCCTGCCCATTCATGCTAGGATTTCTTTCTTTGTTGCTTTTTCTGATAGCTCTCATCTAAACCTTTACCCACAATTTGAGTTGAATACTTTAGCTCTGCTAAGCTGATGAAACTCCCTGAAAGGTTCATTTATCGGTGTTATCATGGGATTTCACCTTTTGTTGATGCAAGTCCAATCCAGTATGCCATTCAGGAGATAAATGTTGAGTATGCAATGAAAGCTCATGCAGTGTGCACATTTCTAAGTAAAGTGAGCCGATTGGGGGACATTCATATTTGACCTTCATTGATATTCCCTTCCTGAGATCAAATCAAAAAGAGAGCCTTGCTGTGCTATTCATCAAGCAACACAACCCGTCCCGCTCCCTTCCCCAAACTGCATGGACACGTGCATTAAAAGAATGAGAGGGTTGTCGCAGCTTGACACGTGATTAGTAGCAACGTTGCTTTTATGGAAAGTACACACATGAACAGACGGAATCACTCTATGTAATTCATGGATGTGTTTCAAATGATACCTGGCGTATCTCGACACATGGCCTAGTTCCTTCTTTGCCCTACCTATATATAATCTCCTGTGTCCTTCACCTGCCCTCCTGAAAACCCTTATCCTACTTTTTCTCTCACCATTTCTCAGCCTTCCACTCACCTTTCCTGCCACTCTTCTAGGGATGCACCGAGTAGAGTACTGTAGCTTCTCTGCTTTATTAATTAAATTATTTTTCAACTTGGGTGGCAGATGCGAATTTGCAACAAACATGTGAATGCACCAGATAAAATAATTTGCGCGGAACATGCCAGATGCTCAAAACACCTCATTCGCGCTGCAGGACCTCTAGATGTGTGTAAACGCATTGACTTAACATTGAAATCATTCGCGCCAGGCGCTCTATTCGAGTCATTCACGCAAAACTCCTCATTCGCGCCGCAGAACTGTCTTAAAGTGTCTTTACATTGACTTCAATCTAAAATCATTTCGCGCCACAGATCTGTCTTAACACGTCGTTACATTGACTTCATTCTGAATCATTTGTGCTAGACGCTCTATGCGCGTCATTCGTGCAAAAATCCTCATTTGCGCCGCAGAACCGTCTTAAAGTGTCTTTACATAGACTTCTTTCAAAATCATTCGCGTCTCAGAACCATCTTAATGTGTCTTTACATTGACTTTATTCTAAATCATTCGCGCTATACACTCTATTCTTGACATACGCGCAAAACTCCTCATTCACGCCACAGAACTGCCTTAACGCGTCTTTACATTGACTTCATTTGAAATCATTCGCGCCAGATGCTCTATTCGCGTCATTCGCGCAAAACTCCTCATTCACGCCACAGAACCGCCTTAACGCGTCTTTACATTGACTTCATTTGAAATCATTCGCGCCAGATGCTCTATTCGCGTCATTCGTGCAAAACTCCCTCATTCACGCCACAGAACCGCCTTAACACGTCTTTACATTGACTTCATTCGAAATTATTCGCGCCAGATGCTCTATTTGCGTCATTTGTGCAAAACTCCTCATCGTGATGAAAGGCATTAGAAAATTTTCGGCTGAAAACCGAAGAAGCACTTTTGGGCCATTTTCGGCCGAAAATTTTCAAAAGCCTTTCATCACTGAAACAATACGCCCGAAATGTTGTGATGTACGCAAACAGAAACCAAACATTTTCGGTGTCCGAATATTCGGTGCATCTCTAGTGTTTTCCCATTACTCGCCCGAGGACTCTTAATCCAAACACTCTTCACTTTCAGTTTTGTACGTTTGATTAATGTCTCTTTCCCTCTTCCCCAACAGTACGCCTCGGCCGGATGTCTTGCTGTCCCTTCACCACAGCGAGAAGCCAGAACATGAAGAAGTGTGTGAGTTTCGCCCGTACACCTGCCCGTGCCCGGGGCCTCCTGTAAATGGCAGGGCTCCCTGGAGGCCGTCATGCCACATCTCATGCACGCCCACAAATCCATCACCACCTTACAGGGCGAGGACATTGTCTTTCTGGCCACGGACATCAACCTCCCCGGGGCTGTGGACTGGGTCATGATGCAGTCGTGTTTCGGACACCACTTCATGCTGGTTCTAGAGAAGCAGGAGAAATACGAGGGCCACCAGCAGTTCTTTGCCATCGTTCTGCTCATCGGCACGAGAAAGCAAGCCGAGAACTTTGCCTACCGCCTGGAGTTGAACGGCAACCGTCGGCGGCTCACGTGGGAGGCCACACCGCGCTCCATCCACGACGGCGTAGCGGCGGCCATCATGAACAGTGACTGTCTTGTGTTCGATACCTCTATCGCTCACCTGTTTGCAGACAACGGCAATCTGGGTATTAACGTGACCATCTCCATGTGCTGAGGTGGCAGCGTTAGGCTTTTCCATTGACAGACTGTGGATTTGGACGGTTGGGAGATATATGCATATTTCTGTTCAGGAGAACGCAGACGATCCAGATTCAGCGTGTTATATGGCAGGAGAGTGTCCAGTCAGGTCAAGTGCAATTGAGATTTCCCTTCTACACCTCGAGGATCCAAACACCTTCTGATTCCTGCCGGTAACGTTCAGGTGTGGATGACCACGTTTATTGTCTGGGATGTCCGGACCAAAATCCACAGGAACTTGATGAGTGAATCTAGCTTCACAGAATCGGGACGATATTCAAGGCTCTGAATGTGTAACATTTGCCTCAGAAAACCTGTGTACAAAAACTGCACTGACTACTTTGGTTTTCCTCTCGGTGTATTGAGTGGAACCATGGCAATGTATAGTTGTATAATGGCTTGATGAAATAATATCCATGGTGGAGATGCAGTGTGTGCATGGTGGAAATAAAACTCACTGGCAAAAATAACTACAGCGCCACCATGTTTCTAAGGCAAGAATCTAACCTCTGTTTTTTTTGTTTTTGTTTTTTTACACTATATCTGTCCTCAATGTTGCAAGTATTGTTGTGGTCTTCTGTTAGCTTATCCAGAGGAGAAAACTGGTCATCAGCTCCATGAAATGACAGAACTACAGCCAATCGTTTCAGATGTTCTGTAACCCATGATCTAATGCCACATATTAATATTCTTAGATATATTTGTACATGATGCTTGATTTTTAAATGGATAGTTGACCTACCGATGGTAAATCTGTCAATATTTATTCGCCCTCATGTTGTGTTAAGACACAAAGGCAGAAGTTTAACAGAATATCTGTTCTCTTTCAATACAATGTATGTGGATGGGGACCAAAAGACGAAATAAAAAAAAATTAAATAAAACAAGCACCATACATTTACAACACCATGTGCACTATATAGCAAGTCTTCTAAGAGCCATACGATCACTTTGGGTGAGGAATTAGAACTTACAGATCATGCCTTTCACTTTCATTGTATGAAAAAGAGCAGCACATTTCGCTAGACGACGGCTTATGTGTTCCACAGGGTAGAGGAAATCACAGATTTCAGAATTGTCTTTATTGAGAACTATTTCTTTAATATAGATGTTCCACCTTTGCGTAAATTGTCTTGTCACCAATGACTGTATGTAAAAGATTTAGCTTGCGCACAATTTTCACATTGATTTAAAGGAGTAGTTCACTTTAAAAAAACTTTATAATTTACTGATAATTTACTTACTCCATGTCATCCAAGATGTCTCACTAGTCTTTCTTTCTTCAGTCGAAAGAAATTAAGGTTTTTGATGAGGATTTTCTCCATATAATGGACTTCAATGGGACCAAACGGTTCAAGGTCCAAAAGACAGTTTCAGTGCAAACTGTTCAAAGGGCTTTAAACGATTCCAGACGATGAATAAGGATCTTATCGAGTCATGACTCGAGAAAGATTCTGTTCATTTTGATGAACGAGTTTGAACAGAAGTAGTCACGAACGCGTGCATCACAGAACAGAGCAAGGCGAGCATTTGAGCTTATAAAACTTAAACTTTGTTATTTATTTATTAAATGAGTGATCGTTTCGCTCTGATAAGACCCTTATTCATCGTCTGGAATCATTTAAAGCCCTTTGAACAGTTTGCACTGAAACTGTCTTCTTGAACCGTTTCGACCCCATTGAAGTCCATTATATGGTGAAAATCCTGGAATGTTTTCATCAAAAACCTTAATTTCTTTTCAACTGAAGAAAGAAAGACATGGACATCTTGGATGACATGGGGGTGAGTAAATTATCAGCAAAAGTTTTTTTAAAGTGAACTACTCCTTTAAGTGTCCGAATCTGACTGGTTTTGTTGTCTTTGTACTTTTTCTTTCTATATATTGAAGGTAATCTGTAAGATTGAGGAAAGCTTTTTGTAAATATATAAACAAGTTTAGTTTTGTTGATATTTGTTGTTATTGTTGAGTCTCTTTATAATGATTGTTTAGTCTAGCGATTCCTCACTCGCCCCTTGAAGAACATACCCACAATGCCTTACTTGTATACAAACGTCGTCTTTCTTCGAGTCGGCCTTGTTCTTGGGACTCCAGTGTGACGTTCAGGTCACTCCAAACCTCCAGTGTCTTGAAAGAGACTTTTACACAATTTACAAAGTGGCATTATGTGTGTTCACAGAACGCATTTCACTTCCACTGTTCGAGTATTGAACCCAGCCTCTTATCAAATACCTCTGAAGACTGTGGAGACGTGTGTGTGTGTGTGTGTGTTGTGAGTAGAACATCGAGATCCCTGAATGTGGTCGGTTCTGTGACGATCGAGATGCACAACTTCACACCCTCAGCTCTTCTCATTCTCTCTGGAAAATAATAATTTAAAGAAATGTACATTAAATGTTTTATAAATCTGTTCTAGAGCAAATGTATTCTGTTTTGTTGATGAATTTATGCATTTACAGACTCCGGACAGACTCGTCCTCATGGTTGTGCTCTCCACATGCAGTCGTCATGGCAACTAAAATATGCTAATGAGGAATCTAAATTGTTCATTCCAAGTAGAAAATCTCTTGTACATTGTTTTTTTTTTTTGTTTGTTTGTTTTAATTCTCTTAATCTGAAATTCCTATTTTGACACATTTAAAAGATGCCTGATCAAAATCTGTGAATTTGTCAAGGTATCTACAGGACATCATTCCTCTAAAGACCTCTAAGGGATGCTGGTAAACCAAACGGAGGGTGAGTAGCTCTTCCATCATTTTAAGTTATGTATAAAAATATGTGTTTTGAACAGGATGAAGTACGTGCATGTAGATGGCAAGCTCATAGTAATGGGAAAAAATGTATTGTACACATTTAGCCTAAAGGGTTTGTATTATGAAGTGATGCACAGATCTATCATTGGTCTTTATTCCGTATACGACCCACTCAGTTGTAGTGAAACACACCATGTCAAAACAGACCAGAGCCATCTGTCTATCTCCCACAGCATACACACCGAGGTGAACCTAAAACAGAATAAATACATTTTAATGAAGCCAGCGGGTGCCATGCCTCCGCAATCAAGCCATCGTGATCAATATTGAGCATCACGTCCTAATGAACTGGCGAATAAACAACTTCCCATCAGGCACTAGAATACTGGATGAAATCAGCTTTTTCACATTTCCTGTGCCATCCAGAGATACAAACATGAGTTTAAACCCTCGTTATTTCAAATGCATTCATCTAAGAAAAACAATGTTGAATAGATAAATGTAAGGTTAAAGTTGAGATGTATTGTAGTACATCCAAACGAAACGGGTTATCGAAAAATAAATTGTTGTCAGGGACTTTCGTTCTATTACTATAACAGTAACTGTGATATTAGACTCGCAAAAAAAATTACAACAAAAAAAACAAAACCTACACCGTAAAAAAAACTATAATGATCCATAAGTTATGACATTGCTTTAACTCACCAAAACACTCACCACAATTAATTAATAATTTCAGTTTAAAAGTAATTTAAAGGAGTAGTTCACTTTAAAAAAAAAACGTTTGCTGATAATTTACTCACCCCATGTCATCCAAGATGTCCATGTCTTTCTTTCTTCCAGTTCGAAAAGAAATTAAGGTTTTTAATGAAAACATTCCAGGATTTTCTCCATATATTGGACTTCAAATGGGAACCAAACGGTTCAAGGGCTATTCATCAAAATGAACGAGTCTTTTTCCAGTGTCAATTCGTTCAAAGGGCTTTATATTTCAGCGATTGAATAAGGTCTTACCAATATGACTCAAGAAAAGATTTGTTCATTTTGATGAACGAGTTTGAACAGGAGAGTCACGAACGCTCATCACAGAACAGAGCAAGGCGAGCATTTGAGCTTATAAAACTTAAACTTTGTTTATTTATTATTAAATGAGCGATCGTTTCGCTTGATAAGACCCTTATTCATCGTCTGGAATCGTTTAAAGCCCTTTGAACAGTTTGCACTGAAACTGTCTTTTGGACCTTGAACCGTTTGGTTCCCATTGAAGTCCATTATATGGAGAAAATCCTGGAATGTTTTCATCAAAAATCTTAATTTCTTTTCGACTGAAGAAAGAAAGACATGGACATCTTGGATGACATGGGGGTAAATTATCAGCAAAAGTATTTTTTTTAAAGTGAACTACTCCTTTAACTTAACAAAAGACTCAAAATAAAGTCAAATTTAATGTAATTTAAGTTGAAATGAATTGATTGTCCTTAAATTTAAAGCAGAACCTTTTTTAGAATAGTGTTTCTGCATAAACCTAATGCTTTGCTCTTGACCTGTTCATATAAAATATAATATTACATAGATAAAGATTGATGTGAACATTCTTATTCTGAATAATTCACATTATTTAGTTTGTGAAATACTGTGAGATGGGCTAAAATGTTAATAATAAGGCCACTTACAACAACAAACGAGCGCTACAGCCGAAGCCCTGATGACGGACAGCAGCTGCTGCTTTATTAATAACGGCGTAAACATTTGTTCTTTATGTTGTTGATAACTTCATCAGTCCTGGGTCTGTGATGTCCTCAGAGTGAGACCATGAACAGAGGGACATCTTACGAGAGTGACCGCGCAAACAAACATTTGACCTTTAACCTTGAGTATTGACGCGAGTCTTTAGTGTCTGTGACGGATCAAGACTAATGGGGTCACATCTGCAAGACTCCTGATTGGCCAATTAATGGATTATTCATATCTGACTTGAGTTGAACTGCTCGCGGTAACTAACGATATTCGTATAAGGGCAATTTTATTAATTTACAGTATAAACGTTTGTGCTAACTGGCGTTTTGCTACCGAAATCAATTATTTTGGACATAAAATGGCTATTTTTTGATCATTACACAAGCTAGATGAGTTCACCACAACGAACCACATCCACAACTGTTTATTACACACACACACACACACACACACATTCAGTGTGTTTATCTGTTCAGAGTATATTTGTGTAGTTCTGTTGCTCGTTATTGAATATGTTGATGTGGCAATAGCAATCATTTGAAATATTAGTGATGAAATGCGGTTTCCTGTTGAACAGGTGTAAGTGGATAATGTGTAAACCTGCTTGGTCTGATATATATATATATATATATCCCCAAAACTGTAAATGTGTATATTGTGTGATATCAGTTAATTACTCCACACAGATGTTTAATAAAAAAAGATTTATTTACATTTTCAAATTACACAAAAACACAAAATTAGTATTATAATATTACTCCCAGCTCAATCTCGCCTGTGTTCTCTTTCACGACTGTGATCTCTGTGTTTGGCCAACCCTCGGTCACTTCCTGTGTCTCTCTCCCTTCGGTCTCGCTCTCGTTCCTCATGTCTTCCTCTGTCTCGCGGTCTGGCCTCTTCATGTCTCACACCGGCTCTGTTCCTCTCTCTGGATCTGTCCTCCTCCTCTCGGGGGTCCGGTCCGGCTCTCTTCCTCTCTCTGGATCTGTCCTCCTCCTCTCGGGGGTCCGGTCCGGCTCTGTCCCTCCCTGGTCCCGGCCGGTGTTTTCCCAGAATACTTCTCATACGCCGCGTCCTCCTTCTCCTTCTTCACTCTGACAGGGGAAGACACTGACGTCTCACGTCTCTCTTCCTTCAGCGCCCTTTTCTTCTCTTTCTTTTCCTTCTTCTTTTTCTTCTTCTCCTTTTTATCTGAGGTAGGACATCATGAGCCAGTCAGTTATTAAATAAATACATGAATTTGTTAATTAAAAAAACCTGTATTTCATTCACTGAACCGAGTCCGCCTCTCCTCACCTTTTTGGGCTTTTTCACAGGTACGGCATCCTCTTCCTCAGACTCACTCTCAGAGGGCTGGGGCATGCTGGGAGCGCACCCCTCCTCTCGCAAACGCTTGGTGACATCATCGATGTCGTCTGTGTCCTTTGGTGGACGGTAGTTTGAGACATGGTCCACACGTAATGGTTCGACCCTTAATCTGTAGAGCAGAAAAACAATTCAGAAAGATAAAATATTTACATGTCAAAAAAAAAAAAATATATATATATATATATATATATATATGTAATATCCATGATATGAAAAAAAAACCTTTTAAAAAAATAAGATATTTTAAGATTTGACTTTTTTAAGATTTTTTTTTAAAGCGTGGATACAAATAATGTCACTGATCCACAACTAGACTAGCATTTACCAATTATATATATATATATATATATATATATATATATATATACATATATATATAGTTTAAATAAATAACAACAGATAGCATATCGCACAACTGAACAAGCGACTGGACCTTGATTCCATTAAAGTTATCGACGGCCAGAACGGTGCTCCGCTGGTCCTCATAGCACAGGAAGCAGAACCCTTTACGACTTGCCCGTCTTCTTATCTCGCACCAGGTTGATGTTGGCGATCTCTCCGTACCTGACACACACACACACACAGACAGGAGTTACGCTTCACTAACAGGAGATAATACAGAAGCACTGCAGGATGGTGTGTGTGTATGACTTACTGAGAGAACACACAGATGATGTCTCCTTCTGTCAGATCATATGGAAATCCACCTGCAGATCACAACATATTTACCTCAGAGAAATCAACAATTAATACAGTTCCAGTATTATGCAATTCTTGAAATGGTTCTCTTCAGTCTGGAAAATGAGTGTGAGTAATTAATATGAATTAAAGATCAAATCAGTGTCGTAGAGAAGAGTGTGATTAGAAGAACAGGTTTGCTGAAACTGGTGAACGCTGCCACCGTCTGGCACATCCTGAGAGCATTTTATTCAAATATACAACTTATACTGGGAAACATTTAGATTATAAATATGCATAAAATTGTATTTAGAACATATTTAGTTTTTGTGTAATGTTACTGTTTTTATACTCACTAAAGTAGTGTACGGTTAGAAAAAAAAATCAAAAACTATATTGGTGAATTTTTGGTTTGACTGCTTGTATGTATGTGTATATATATATATGTATGTTGTGTTATAATCTATTGTCTACCTAGTCACTCACCGATGAAGACCCAGGCGCTGTCCTTATAGACCAAATGCCAGGACACACTGTCTTTCACACCCAGTTCAGCTTCTCTTTCATTCAGTTCATTGATGAGTTTCACTTTGGTGAGTGGACTGAACACAATCATCAACATTTACATTAGATCTTAATTAAAACAATAGATGCATTCTCTCTAATAATGATGTTTATTATTCTATAGTGGTCTGTGCATGAAGATACCAGAATTACTAATGATTCTTCCATTAGGATGACATTTCACTTCTAAACAATTAACTCATTTAATGTCAACTGTATTCAAACATTTGATCCCAAATATCAGTCTATGGTAATAATACAGTATCCTATAATTATGTAAGAACTGTCACGCTGTCTGCAGAAAGAGTGTTCGTCTTATAAATTAATCAAAAGGAATAAATGAATCGAAGTATAAAAGTAGTTTCATGTTTTACCGGATGAATATTTAGCTTTAGCTAATGCTACAAACACTGAGGCTAGTTGTTTAGCTTTCGCCTTTAGCGACATTTCCTTTTCCATTACTGAGGGATCTAGTAACTGTATTAGACTAATAAAATCATATATCAACAAAAGTAAGGGACAGGGACATATAACATTTCAAATCACACATTACTTACTTCATAGTGATAGGCCGCAGTCACTCCGGAACGATTTAGTTCCACTAGCGCTACGCACGTACTACTTTTTCCAGGTTGTTGAAAAGAATTGTGGGATATGTAGTTAACTGACTGTTAAACTCCGATTTCCCCGTTAATTGTGTGTTTGTATCTGAAAGTGTATTTCTCATATTTTGCAACGAGTTTTAACCAACAGCTGAAGAACCAGTGAACACTATGAAGCATACACTGATAGTTTTATTGGCAGAGGAAAAAAGCGTAACACACTATTAGCATAACGTTCACAAAGGCTACATGTAGCATATAAACAAATTAAAGGAGTTCAAAAATAAATGATCTACAATAAAATAAATGCAATAGTAACATTTAAATAAAGGTAGAAATAACATTGAAATAGCTTAAGTCAATCTCTCCTATAATTTTAGTCAAAAAATAATACATTTATTACAATTAATACACTTATTCTAACAATAATGTCACACAGTTTTGAATTTGTCTTCCAATTAGTGGTTGGCCTTTTTGAAACTTTTGATGCCAAAAACCCCACTCTTGTATCTGTCTTGTACTTCTGTCATGTTATCACTGTGAAGCTGCTTTGATACAATCTGTATTGTGAAAAGCGCTATATAAATAAATGTGACTTGACTTGACTTGACTTGTTGAGGACCATATTTTTATGTAGCCTCATTATACTGACGGAAAAAAATAATTGTGAAAAATATACCAAAAAGACAACATGTTTTGGTCAATAATAAATAAATTCCTTAAATTTTGTCATTGTACTGAGGTCAAAGCAAATATTGAAATATCATCCAATATATTCTTTAGCAAGTGTACATATACCGCTACAAGTATACATAAACATTCATATAATTTGTCTAATAGTTCACTGTACACTTACTTTTAACCAGACCTCCTTTCCGATACTTTTTTTCTATATCACCAATTGTAAAACAGATAACAAAAGTACACCGTAATGTTGAATGTTGAAGAGGAAACAGGGGAACTAAGTGCTATGGTTATATTTTCAATGTAATGTGTCCGTACATGTTAAGCAAATAAAGTTTTATTTCGACAAATACTCTGGTCTCCACATCGATTAGCAAAGCCATTAACGACGAAGCAAGACCTTTTACAGTTTCCTATACGAGCAGAGGACTAAATGGACATTCCCAATCTTTTGGCAATATAGTTCAGGAATTGGGACAGACCATCTTGTCCTGAAACGTCCACAGACTGAGTGACCGTCGGATGATCAGTCGAGGTATCTGATCCGCCGTCTCGGAGTGTTTTACACAACACAACACACCTTTAACATGAACGAAGAGCTCGCAGATCTTGATCCTCACCTCTCGCTGCCAGCAGGCGTGAGACCAGGGGATTTATAAGCGAGTTCAGAGAGTCCCAGCAGCCAGAGATGGTTCTCCAGAAAGTGATAAAGCTTACAGTTTGGACACGACACCTGTACAATACTGACCACAAAGAAGGGGCACCAGCAGAGAGTGAAGCAGCCGACCAGCATCGCTACGGTCCGCAGGGCCTTCACGTGACCCCAGTAGCGGCTGGACGACAGGAAGCGCGTGCCGGATCGCTGGGCGCAGATGCGCTTCTGGTGTCCGCAGGCGATCTTCAGGATGTCCATGTAGAAATAGATGAAGACCGAGAGCAGTGGGAAGAAAAACAGGCAGAAGACCACAATGATGCTCCTGGGCTCGATGACGGAGAAGAACGTGCAGACGTTGACATAGTTTTTTCTCTGCATTGGTTTCAAAAAGCTGGGCGAAAATCCCACAAAGGTCGAGACGAGCCAGACGAGAACCAGAGCCCCAGCAATCATCTTCTCGTTCATGAGCTGCGAGTAGCGCAGGGGCAGTTTGATAGCGATGTAGCGGTCCAGCGAGATCAAGAACATGGTTAGGATGGAGGCCGCGGTGGGCGCGAGGACAAAGGTCATGCGCAACAAGCAAATGCCCTTCTCCATGGAGGCCGTCGTTCCCCCAGAGCATCCGTGGCGATGCCGGTGATGGCCAGGCCCACGAGGATGTCCGCAATGGAGAGGTTTAAAACAAAACACCAACTCTGGAAGCCCCTTTTGTGGATGAGTAAGATCAGGGCAATGGCGACGAGAAGGTTGGTAGAGATGATCAACACGGATCCGACACTGAGCATATAGCCCATGGTCAACACTACGGATTCTTTAATGGCAGGGGTCGTGAGGTCAGGACTGGCTGATGTCACTCTAGACACGTTGAAAGCGATCATTGTTGAATTAAACGTCTAAACATACCAAGAGTTTAAACATACCAAGATATCGATGGTTTCAAAAGGAGGAAATGGAGATTTTTCTTTGCTCCCATTGGGAAAAGCCAAACTTTCGGCTGCTGTGGTTCCGTCTGTCCGACCCTTGTTCTGTCTGGCCGTCGTCCAGGTCCCATAAGAGCATGCTTCCTTCTGAACGGCTAAATCCAGGAGCATTCGATTATGATGAAGCCTTGCTGAAGTACAAAGACAAAGCTGATCTATTGAGGAAATCTTTATCCTTGGCTTTTCATGAAGGAGAAATCTCAGGCTTCCAGATGTTTTAAGACTCGCCTGAAACGGGGACGAAAAGCAGAACTCAGTAAAACTCCAATAAAACTGAGATATCCAGAAGAAGGATTTCCAGTGAGCGTTCGGTTGGCTTTGACTCAAGTCTGCGAGTCTTCAGATGCCTCTCCGTCAGCATGAGGGACTTACTCTGAACAAACAGAAGGGGGAAGAGAAACTGATGAACATGGAAAGAGTTTGGGTTTGGAGAGAGTGGGTGGACACTGTGATTACTCATGAGTGAACCAACTCTGAACAAACAGAGTCGCTCATGGGTGAATAAACCTTTACCCTATCCAAACCATTTGACATTTTATCCTTTTATCAAACCAATATGGATATACTTTGGGTTGCATTGATTCCACAATAATGCACTTCAACTTCCCTCTCGAAGTCATGTGAATGAGTCAAAGCCCTCAACTACAATGGGCTTCAAATCACACACAATCTGCACACAGGAAAGATCTGTTTATAACAGTGCTACACAATAAAGCCTGACTCCCACCGGCCAACAATGTGGTGATGTTATTCATCCCTACTAGACTTTTCACTGCTATTGAAAGTGGATTTAGGTCAGCAGTTGTTGCTCGGCCCACAGAAAGCTCTTGGATGCGGTTTGTGCATATCCCTCGCCGACACATCCCTGCCTTGAGAAAGATCCATAAGGAACGTCTTGAGCTCTTTGAAAGGAATACTGAATATTCTTCAGGTTGTTCAGAGCATCGGGAAGATGTCTTTAAAGCGGAGACTGCTTTCCATGATGTTGTGCTGTGCGTATTGCGTGGCGTCGCTCTTTTGCCTTAACCCGGACAGGAACAACAGCGTCTCGAATGGTGCCCGGTGAGTTTAAATACATCTAATCTTAATTTTCAAGCAATTAAAGGGATAGTTTGTGCAAAATGGAACATAAAAGAAGACAACTATGGAAGCTTGTTTCCGCCACAGAATGTAAAATAAAAAAGGTGACTGCGACTTTTCATCTCACAATTCGGACTTTATTTCTCAGAATTGCGAGATGTAAAGTCAGAATTGCGAGATATAAAGTCAGAATTGCGTGTTATAAAGTCAGAAATGCATGATATGAGTGAGTCTTTTTTCCCCTTATTGGCCTGATAAGTCGCAATTGCTAGTTTATATCTCACAATTCGGAGAAAAGATGTCAGAATTTCGACATATAAACTCACAATTATGTATTAAAACTGTGGTTCCTAATTATTGTGATCCAACATTTCTGGATGAAAAGATCCACGTTTCAGGTGAAGGATAATCCACTTCTTATGTCCGAGACTGTGATCTATATGACCTTATTTTTTTTTGTTGTTGTTGTGAGTATTAGGCCTATCATTATTGCTGCTATATTTTAATCTTTTACGACAAACATGTCTTCTAATGTTGTTGCGAGCTGCAGCAGACACGTTTGTAAATGACTTTCCTCGGACCCATTGTGTGCATTTGCATGTTAATTTGCATATTCATAGATTATTTATTTTCAAGGTCATTTTGGTGATCACAGATGAGTTTTAATAGCCTGACTACATTAGATTTCGTACTTCTGCTCTAATTCAGTTCGCTTCTGTACTCAGTCTGAGACGTCCACATGTCTCTCAGTTTTCCTCCGGCCTGAAAACAGCCGGCCAATCAAAGAACAGAGGGCGGGCTAGAGCAGGGACGTAGACGAGAAATCGTTAAACATTTTGAATGGAGGTCTTTAAGTTGGAGAGAGAGGTGATTGGCTTACGGTTAACCAATGATTTTATACTTCAGACTAGAGTTTTAAAGGTCTCGTATTATGCACCTTTTCACAAGAAACATAAGTCTCTGATGTCCCCAGAATGTGTGAAGTTTCAGCTCAAAATACCCAACAGATCATTTTTTTACAGCATGTTGAAATTGTCATTTTGGGGGGCTCAGAAAACGGGCTGTTTGAGTGTGTGCCCTTTAAATGCAAATGAGCTGCTGCTGCCGGCACAGGGGGCGGAGCTTCATGAGCTCGCGCTCAGTCTCTCAGGACAATCTCACCTCACGATGATAATATCAGAAACTCTCAGTGACGGTGTTCATTTCGAGTCAGACAATAATGCCTACAGAGTCAGAGTGCTGTATAGAGATGGAACAGGTATAGTTTAGTAGTTTAATTACGGTTATTATAACGTATTTGTCATCTGCTTGTATGTATCTGTTATTTATTAATAGCCTACAAGTCTGCTGTTTCGGACCAGGTTCGAATGATGATCAAAAATATACTGATGATGAGTTTAATAAAGTTTAGTACGTCACACAAAAGATGAAGCGTCAGTTTTACTTCAGAAAATCACCGTAAGAGCTGAGTTAACACAGTAATGTTGAGGGAGTGAGGGAGATTCCTGTGGCCGGATGTTAGTCAGAAACTGTTCTGACGTCATTAAAGAAGGAAGTAGAGGGATGTAGTCCAAACGGGCCGTTCGATGGAGGCTACTTCTGTTAAATGAAATATCTCGCTTGGCATTGAACTTTGAGCTTATTTATACTCTAACAACATTACACACTAACTAAAGTTTAAAACATGGGATCACAGAGAACGGGACCTTTAAGGGATACGATTATTGACTACATTGAGTACAAATATAGGCCAAATATACAATTTTCTGTCAGTATAGGTCAAGTATACTCAAGTGCAATTTAAAGTATATTTCTGAGAAGTACATTACAAGTAGACTGAAAGTACACTTTATTATTTTTAGTTTTAAGGAAGTATGCAAATATCACTTTTTCTTATAAGGAAGCAATGACAACATTTTTATTTTTGAAATGGAGAATCATCCCTTGAGTGAATCATGTGCATGACTAAGTTCATCTCTTCTGTGTGTTGCAGGAATCTGGTGTCAGTTGTTCAGCATCTGTACCAGCGTGTGATGAGGCTCCTGCGCTCCACGCTCTGACATCACAACTCGAGGTCGAAGGTGAAACCACAACCAGAGTCTACGGACACTTATCATGAGATCAGCATTACTGACATAAAACTGTGGACATTTGAGCGTGAGAAAGATATTTCCCAACATCATTAAAAGGCTCCTTTTACGATGAGATTGTTTGTTCAAATCTATGATATATACAGAAGGATTAAAAAGCCATAAAAGAGTTTTAAAATGGATGGAAATTACACTTAATGCGATCTCTTTGCAGGTTGGGATGTTCATTGTGAATGATGCTGCGGGGAGCATAGTCCTGTTAGAGATGGTCTCATTTAGTTTGGATTATAACATGTGATCAGGATAACCTTAGAGCAAATGGACAGACAATACAGAGAGAGTCAAAAGGTGATTCTTTGGTTGAACAAAGAGACGTTAATAGAAAGAAGTGGTTTATATGGTTTACATACTAGTTATTGAGTGGTGTGACTGGGGAGTTCACAGTTTTCAATTAAATGGTAACATTTGTCAGGCCTACTATACAAAGATACAGCTTTTCACTACATTTTTATTTTTTTATTTATTTTTTTACATTCTGTTTTATGGGGAAAAAACAGACCTTTTACCATTGAGTGATAAAATGTGTAAAAATGAAAACGAAATAAACTTGCTAAATAATCTTTACAATTTATGATCTCTGAATTTTATTTTATTTTGGTAATTCAATATATATATTGTATGAATGACCATCCAAATTTGACATCTCATCTCTTTCCTTAAAAATACATTTTAGTTATTTACAATAAAGTTTAAGGAAATCTCATAAAATAAGTCATAGAGTCTATCCTTCCAAGTTTTTTTACAAAAAAAAATAAAAAAATAAAAAAATAAATAAAAGTGATTTTTAAACAAAATGCTCTTTCTGTGAAAGTTCTACTGAAACCATTTCTCATATGTTTTGACCAAGATACACAGGAAAGATGTTAAGAGATTTAATATATTTTATTAAACAGTTTAATATATTTTAGATTTAGTCCGAGAGCTAAATCCCTTTAAGGACATTTGCTCAAGGATGTCGGTTTAATTCCTTTATACATTTCATTTTATTTCTATGTAAATTTCATATCCACAAATGCAGATTCACAAATGGCACTCTTTACAGTGCTTAAGACGATTAAAATGTGCAAAGATGCGTTTTAAAATCTAAAAATATGCAATATGTATTTCAGATTTGCATATAAACACTATGTATTTACACTATTAAACATATAGACATGTATCCTCTCTGTTGTTTTCTTTTCTTTTCATTTTCTCTTTTTTTGCGTTGTGATGTCATGTGTTCTGATGTAATATGTACAAGGTGTACGTGCTATTTGTTGATAAAAAACAGAAACACATTTAAAACCCCAATGAATTTATTTAACGCCCCCCGGAGGCAAAAAAAGTAAATAAATAAATAAATAAATAAAAATTGCTCCCCCTTGACGGACAGGGTGACATTGAAATGTGGAGGGGGCGGAGTCCAGTCTCTTTCAAACTTCCGGGCGAGAACTTCCGGTTGCGGTGAGTCGTTCCTGCTCGAGAGACATGATGATTGTAAACTAAGAGCCGGAGGTGCGCTCCTGGAGTTTGACTGCGAAAACTCCTATAATCCTACATGTGGTCGAGACGATGGAGTCAAAAATAAAATAACAGAGCTGACTGAACCACCAAGCCTCAGGTACGTGAGCTCGCGATGCGATATTTCCCGAATGTCGCGATTATTCAGTTTTGTACTTTATAACGCTGAGAGTGTTTCTGCGTACCTGGCTAACAGTTACGAGCCGTTAGATGTGCGATTCACAAAGTATTGCGTTCTTTCACACTACGCCAACGTTATAGACCCACTTTATTTATATTGGTGAGTTTGGGCGTATTTTGTTTCTCTTTTTAATTTGCGATGATAACCTCAAAAGTTCAATGTTACGCGGTTTGAAGAGAGATAGGCGAGAACCGTTGCTTGCTGTCACTCAACTTCCTTGGCGACGGAAGTAGGTGGAACTTCAGATCTTTTCTACCAATGAGGATCGCAGAACAAATGACTGACAGACTTTACAGCCAATAGAATTTTCGTAAATTTCCTATGGCGCTTGCAATGATTCTTTAATGCGGTTCGTCATATTCCGGTGCACATTTGTCTGCAGATCTGTGGAGACTGGCAGTGACACAGACGGATAGCGCTATGTTGTACAGTGTGAGATTAAAACAGCTGCTTTGCTCATATTTTGGGTTTCTGCTGTTTTTAGTTGGACTCCATCAAGCCGAGGGCGCCGCTACAGAGATGGCAAACCTGAACTGGAAGCCGTTCGTCTACGGAGGAATGGCCTCAATCGTCGCAGAATTCGGTGAGTCTGTGTTGTGCACCTGCTGTTTTTATCAGCTATAAAAAATCACTTCCTCACTTCAGTTTGCATAGTGTATTTATTCGGAATACATGTTATTATCTCATATGCTCATATGAAAGTGACAGAATGCATTTCGTGTTTGAGAGAATATATGTTATTATTTATTGTTTACGTGTCCAATAGTTGATGCAAAGAAACGAGTTTTTTCTACATTTTGACACTAACACGTAAATAATAATTAGGTTAGGCAAACCCTTTCCACAATAAAAAATACATTTGATTTTTATTATTATTATCATTACTATAATTGTTATATTATTATAATTGTGAAGCTGTTACACAATTATTATTATTAGTATTCATTACTTCTATTAGTTTCTGTTCTAAATATACTAAAATAACTAATCAAAGTATTACCTTTAAAATCACAGTTGCCGTGTTTTTATGTTGGAGGGATTATAAAATGAGCTTTAAATGGTAGTGGTAGAACGATGTTCAAAAGCAATTACAGAACATGAAAAACAACATTCCAAACCACACTAAGAGAACGAACTGTTCGAAATAGGGTGGTACTGTAGATTAAGTGCTAATATGCAATTAAAAACTTCTCAATTCGGTCTGAAATGTAACCCATAGTTGAATCTTGCAGGTACGTTTCCTATTGATCTCACAAAAACGCGGCTCCAGGTTCAAGGGCAGACGCACTGCATGGAGGTCCGATATCGAGGGATGTTCCACGCTTTGTTCAGGATCGGAAGTGAAGAAGGCGTCCGGGCGTTGTATTCGGGGTGAGTTTGAATCATTTAAATACACAGATGCGTCAGTGTTCTAGTGTTTTACTGTATAATGTCTGAAGATCAGAGTTGTGCTCCCTTTTAAAGGTATATATGTAACCCGTTCAGTGGGTTTTAAATACAGCTGATCGCAGTAATAAACTCTAAATATAGATGATATTTAATTCACGAGGTCTGTAGCGGAGCTGAGTCGAGTGAAACTGGCCCTCCTCTTTGGCATACACAGACTGCAGGCGTTCCAGTTCACTTGGTCATTTTATCTGTGGGTCACAGAACATCTTGTTTTTCAAACCATCATCTCATATTAATCTGATGTTTCTTTTCCTGGCCTGCAGCTTATGGTTGGGAGATTACACTATTATTTTCTTTTTAACCCCTTTATGACCTGCCATAGAACAATTCCACCAGAGTATATCTTTCTATTTTTACATGCTGTTCTGTCATTCTTTTGAGCATTTTTATATGCCATACATCAAAATAATCATTACTCTTCTAATTTGTAATAAATCAATAGTAACTAAATAAATATCTCAAAAGTGCAATAAACAGCAACAAAAAAATCTTCATATTTTATTCAATACAAAAAATGGATAAATGTCAACCTCAAACTTGTCAATGTGAAAAACATGCATAAACCAATTTAAAACTATACAGAATTGATTTGATCTTGAACTAGCCTATTTATGTTGGCCTGCTGAATGTTAAATGGATCCAATCATTGTTCATTAGAAATTGTTTGATGATTCAGCAATAAACTAGTTAGTATGACTTAGTGCTGCATGCATTTTTGAACTTTGCTAATTTAAAACATGATCAAAATACTTACAACGAAACTTCAAATAAGAGAGTAAGTGACAAATATCAGTGTCTGAATCTGCCAATGATGGTTTGTTAAAATTGGTATTGAGCCCAAAAAACCCATCCAGTGCATCTGCGTCCCTAATTAAAATCATATGAGGTATTTTTCAGGACTAAATCTGCTGTTTAAGCCCATTGAATGAAATGCTTGATTGTGGATGTTTGCAAAGCATTCTTCTAAAAATGTTGATGCCTTTTAACCCGTGTTGCGTCTTCATGTAATGCATATGCTTCTATTATTTATCACTACAGCTACAGACTATTTGTATTCCCCAATTTTTTATACTTAAGGTATATTTAGTAATTTTCACTAGTCTGAACACTTGAATTATCTGTAACTTAAATTGATATTTTAGTATTGAAAGTTCATGTTTTCAGATCAATACATATATTACAAGTCTGCTCTTATCTTCCTTATTGACTAGTGATGGCTAAAGTTAAAAATAAATGTGTCATCAATTAGTACCTTTTAGTATTAATACTTAAGTACATTACAAATCAAGTTTGTTTTGTATTTAAAGTAGTACTGGTACTTTCACTGGAGGAATATTTTACTTGATTATTATTAATTAGTATTAATATTAGTACTTGATTTGTGTACGTCTTCCACCACTTATCACAAGATTTTGTGCAATTTGCATTATTGAGGCCAGCCTTTTCAGAGTAAATCCAGTCTTGTTCATTTTTCCATAGTACCACAGGAAAATGTAGGTGTCTTTTGTTGAACCAGTTTGCACAAATGTTTGCATATGTGCTTAGCATGATTTTGTCTTACTCTTCTAAATATATTTGACAAACTTTTGATAATGTGCAGATTGTGCACACGTTAATGTTTTCTGACATTGACGAGCATTCATTCTGTTCTGTATTTTGATGACTAAAACAGCAGTGGTCAGTTTGGCTAATCCTTTAAACGTATAAACCCGTGCATTAATAAATGTGTTTGTTAGTCATTAGATGGTCTTCGTTCTGTCATTTAAACTAATCTATTTCCATATAACCTCAGAATGGAAAGAAAGCGATGACCTTGAGGTTGTGTGTTTTTTATTCCTAGAATTTCACCTGCGCTCCTCCGACAAGCTTCCTACGGCACCATCAAGATCGGGACATACAACACACTGAAGAAACTGTTTGTTAGCCATCCTGAAGGTGGGTTTGATCATATTGTTCATTTTTCTGTAGTTTGAGAACAGAATGGAAATGCTACAAAGCTTCAAACATTGTATTTGACACTTGAATGCTTCAATTATATGATCTTACAACTATGTTAATATCTGGAATGTAATAGTTAACCAGTGTAGAGAATTGGTGTTATATGATCATATTTTCTTGACCTCATAAGAACTCTCTGTATTTTGATTTTCATCTCTGCAAGTGCAGTTCTGACTCTCTGCCCATTGATTTAGATTGAGCCTGGTCTTGTTAGTCTGAAATATCTGCCCGGAGGCGTTGCCAAGATGGCGGCCGAGTGGCATGACTTGCCTAAAAGGATTTTGACGGGGCTCAACCAATACTGTAGTTGAAAACAAGGTGTAATCACCATCACTAATGTGCGGTCCAAACAAAAGCTAGGCCGACAGGTCTCTCAGCGTGACCTTATCTGCTGCTGGCGCCAGTGGATTTCCATCTCTCGTGTGACAGAAACTTCCCTTCTCTGCAAACATCATCTGTCCTACTTCAATCCTGTGACAAACACTTAAAGCTCACAGCTGGGCCTTTCTGTTCTATTAAACACGCTGTATTCAGACTCTTCTGACTGCGTATACTGCATGCTTTTCCTAGGATGTTGCCACTTTGTGTCGAATGCTTGTTTTGATACAGGCTGGTGTGGGGACGCCAATACCCGCCAAAATGAATGGCTGTTGGTCACATTGATCAAGGAATTACTGTAATTATTGATCTAAATTTGATCCACACTTAATTTTTGTTCTTTCTCCTCTTGAGGTCTTCTCTATAAAGACAAAGATCTTAAAATACTGAAACCAGGCGTTACAAAAATAAGGCTTTAATGCACTTTAAATGAGTTTATCTGTGGATTGATTATTGCATGTCTTATTGTGAATCGATTTGAATCATTAAACTGCTAATTGATTTGTAGTTTCTTCTTTTTTCAGTCTTTAATGAAACGTGTTAAAGAAGGTTCTGAGTGTAATGGGGCTCTTGTGTGTTTTTCAGATGAAACTATGGTGATTAATGTGTTCTGTGGGGTGGTGTCCGGTGTTCTGTCCTCCTCTTTGGCAAATCCAACTGATGTACTAAAGGTTTGTAAAATCTATAGTGTTTAGGATAATAATGCAGAAAAATGTTAACACATCTGCATTTAATTAGTCTTTTTTCTGTTATGGAATTATCCTGAGAGAATAAATATTATAAATGTAAAAAAACTCTAAAATATTAATAAATAAATAACTATAGTAAATTGAATTTGACACATGATATTTGTTTGATCCCCAAACTAGAATATTACAACAATTTAAAATAAAGTAATGGTGAAGCTGACCTTGAGTCACATGATCTTTCAGAAATCATTCTAAAATGCTGATTTGATGCTCAAGAAACATTAAATTATCTTATTATAGTTGTGCTGTGTAATATTTTAGTGAAAACAGATTAGTTTTTCTTTAAGAGCAAATTTTTTTTGATCAGAGCAATATTGAAATATCTACTGTAGATATTATATATTTACTGTCACTTTTCATCAGTTTAATATAACCTGTTGTTAAGATGATAAGTCAGAATTTGCGTGTTGTAAAGTCAGAAATGTGAGATATAAACTTCTGAGGGGAAAAGTTAGTCTTTTTTCCCTTAGAATTGGCCTGATTAAAAAAAAAATTGTGACTTTTTACCTCACAATTGTGAGAAATGAAGTCAGAATTGTGAGAAAATAAAGTTGCCATTGCAAGATATAAAGTCGCAATTCTGAGAAAAGATGTCAGAATTTCAACATATAAACTCGCAATTATGTGTTACAACGTCAGACTTGCGAGATGTAAACTCACAAGTGACTTTATTTCTTAGAATTGCGACTTTATCTCACAATTGCGACTTCATTTCTTGCAATTGTGACATAAAAATCGCAATTTATTTTATTATTATTTTTTTATTCAGTGGTGGAAACAAGCTTCCATACTATTGATTTCGGATATATATCGTGCAGCCCCAAACCTAAATTATTTTTAAGAGCACAGACACTAGCTCGTTCTATCTGATGTCTCATTTCCTTCGGCTTGTTCAGATTCGCATGCAGGCTCAAGGCAGCCTGTTACAGGGAAGCATGATGTCTAACTTCATGAACATTTACCAGACGGAGGGCACACGGGGCCTGTGGAGGGTGAGTCTTGAGGCGTCAGTGCTGCATGTGTGGCCATCGGCTGATTGAGCTTCGCTACAGTGACGTCCGTCTTGTTTTCAGGGTGTCATTCCCACTGCACAGAGGGCGGCCATCGTGGTGGGTGTGGAGCTGCCAGTCTATGACATCACCAAGAAGCATTTGATTCTCTCTGGCCTGATGGGAGACACCGTGTTAACGCATTTCATGTGAGCATTTCTTGAAGTTGATGTGAAATTTGAATGATTAAAACATTGGCTTCATGAGTCACATTGTTGCGTCTGTTTGTTTAGCTCCAGTTTTGCGTGTGGACTGGCAGGAGCGCTGGCCTCTAACCCCGTGGACGTGGTGCGGACGCGTATGATGAATCAGCGTGTGCTTGCCGGGAATCACATGTACAAGGGCACCCTGGACGGACTCATGCAGACCTGGAGAAATGAAGGGTTCTTTGCCCTCTATAAAGGATTCTGGCCCAACTGGCTGCGTCTGGGGCCCTGGAACATCATTGTATCCTTTATTAAAAATACTTTCAGGACCTTAAATAGGAAAAATATCGAAACACTTTGATCATTTTTTTTTTTTTTGAGAAATGCTAATGGTCTTGTCCATGATGTATGCTAAGCTATGCTAAAAGTGGAACCGCCAGAACCATAGATTGGCTGAATGGATTTAAAAATGGTCAAACTCAACAGTTTCACTCTGAGGGAGTTGGAAAATGAGCCTATTTCCCCCAAAAAAGTGGAATGTCCCTTTAACTTAAAGAGTAACCTGGTTGCCTTAAATTTTAGTTAATTGAAATAAGAAATTTGAGATTGGTTTCATCAACAGAAACTCAAAATATTATGTTATTTGAACCACATAAATTATCAATTTTTTGACAAAAGAAAAGTAAAATACTTTTTAAGGATAAATCTTGAAAATATTTTTGTTGAACATGACATCCTGTGCTAAAACACATGAGTAGGTTACTTTACTTCTTGAACAAGTGACAAGTTCGTGATTTCACAAATCCACATGACAGCTTTCACAGTCCAGTTTTTCATGTGACCCGTGCTCTCTGCCAGTGTCAAAGCACTCCTTGTAGTGTTTGCATAGTCCAGCCACTAGAGGTCAGTACACTTCAACATGAGATCGATGGGTTAAAAACACACACACACACACACACACTACACACTTAAGCCAGAAAATATGTATTTCTATTATTAATATATTTTCATGAACATTTCACAGGTATTACAATATTATGAAGTGGCATTTATTTTAATTAATTATAGCTCACGGTTCAATAAAACATTTAAAATAAATTTGGTTAAAGGTGCCCTAGAATGTGATATTTTAATTTTTTTCTCTTATATCTACATAGAGATTGTGTGGCTGATTTTAGGGCATTTTAAAATGTCCAGATATGGTTTTACAGGTCCATTTTCAACTCTAGAATTGGCCCTAGAATGAAATGTTCTGTTTTTACCTAATTTGGAATGAATAGTGTTGAGGAGTTCAGCTCTGATTGGTTGTTTCACTGTGGGCTCATTGTGTTGAAACACAGCTGGTGTACATTTTAAAGGAGTAGTTCACTTTAAATTAAAACTTTTGCTGATAATTTACTCGCCCCCATGTCATCCAAGATGTCCATGTCTTTCTTTCTTCAGTCGAAAAGAAATTAAGGTTTTTGATGAAAACATTCCAGGATTTTCTCCATATAATGGACTTCAATGGGAACCAAACGGTTCAAGGTCCAAAAGACAGTTTCAGTGCAAACTGTTCAAAGGGCTTTAAACGGACACCAGATGATCTTATCTAGCGAAACGAGACGATCATTTAAAAAATAAATAAAAAGTTTACTTTTTATAAACAGGGGTGAGTAAATTATCAGCAAAAGTTTTCTTGTGTGAACTACTCCTTCATTTATCCTGACTGTTGCGTCACAGCCGGTGTTTTGTGGAGATTCGCCTATTTTTCAAAAACGAGATTTAAATATTTAAATTTGAGACTCACTGTGTGAATGTTCATGTACTGAACTCTTGTTATGTAACTATGCCAAGTTAAATTCAACCTTTAAGGTTTCAAAATTCAAAACAATAGATGTATTGTTAAAATCGAAGACGAAGGAGTGTCTCAGAAGAGTTGAGTTAGTTCTTGCATCATTTGTTTGTAGATGCCCCTGGCTTCAATATCTTCTGTATTGTAATGCAATGAAATTCCAAGATTTTGAAGTAGACTCAAAGGATAATTTTGTTGATTTTCAACCATAAAACATTGCCATACGGACAAGCAGTCAGTAATGAAATGATACAATAATCAAAACTTGCAATGCCATTGAAAGTGAGTCTGACAGTGATTCATTAACCAGAAAAAACCTGTACAGAATAGATCACTTTTTGAATTATTATTATTATTGATAAAAAAAATGGCTCATAAGAGTCATTCTTTTCAGAATCAGCACTTTTATTATTGCTTTGATTTTGATTTGGTCGTTTGTGTAAGATGCTAAAAAAAGGTAGTGCAGAAAACACTGAACTCCACAATATTGTGACATGAGAATTAGATTTGTGTGAATGAACACATATGCTGACATCCATCTATTCTTGTATATTCCTGTGATCCTTGACTTACGCTTCAGTTCTTCCTCACCTTCGAGCAGCTGAAGAAGTTCCCATTGTAGCAGTGTATGTGTGTGTGTGTGTGTGTGTGTGTGTGTGTGTGTGTGTGTATGGAGCTTTGGTCCTTCAACATTGATCCCCTTCTCCATCAGACACACCTACACGTATGTTTATTTAAGAACTTGTTTTATTGTCATCTCATCCTTTGTGTTGCACATACTTGACACTCGTTTTTGCACTCGTTCATGCTTTACGTTTGACTCCTGGCAGCTCTCTGTCCGTCAGCGGCGTGTGCTCGACATATATACGCTCAGTCGACGTGAATATCTGGAGACCATCAGGCATAGTTTCTCCTCACTGGCCTCAGATGATAATGCTCGTCCACCGGGTGAGGATGTAGAGCAGTAGTCAGTGTATTACTGAATAGAAGTAGATTTCTACTTTTTCTAGAATATTAGAGGTCCGCACACTCCAAATGAGACGTTAAACTGTTCACACGTAGACTCCGCTTTAATGATAAATCTTTCTGCTTTATCTGTCAGACTGCAGATATGATTGGAAATGTTCATGCAAACTTGAATACAGGTCAAATGAATACCAAAGGAACTAGTGAGATGGTCATGTGACCTCACATCACGGATCTTTGAAATCATAAAAATCAAGCAAATTTTAGTGCAACTTCAATCGTTCACGAGTTGTTGTTGCTCAGTTTGTGTCATAAGGCCCAATGTGCACAGAAAGCTTCTTTTATTTAGATTTAGTCTAAGACTTCAGAGATTCTCAATGAAAACCGGTGGAGTTTATGATTGAACATGCACAGAAATTAATATCACTTTTTTTTTGCAGAACTCTCTTTAGTGCCACATAGATGTGTGTGTGTGTGTGTGTGTGTGTGTGTTCTCAGAAGCACATGCAAAATATTAAACATTTTTTGGCAACTGTCAAAAGTGTGAATCTGCTACTGTATGACAGAACAAAAATAAAATGAGCATTTCCAGTTTTTTTATTTTAGGTCATATTTTGTGGAAAAGAGGTCAGTAGCATTTGTGTTGCTTCTTGCCTCCTTTGCCAAATTGTCCTTGTTTTGAAGCAGAACTGCACTGCTGTTTCTGAGTTTTTAAGTGACATTATTATTATTATTATTATTGGGAAAGTACTGTTACATATTTATCATTGTATGTCAATCTATTTCAAGCCTTACCACTTCCTGCTTTTGTATTTATGCCTTTGCCTGATGGTTTTATGATGTGCTAGTCAATGAAGGGTTGAACTTCTGCTATATTCAGTGTGCTCTGTTGTTCATCTCCTTTAACATGTAACTACTGTAAACTAATCAGACATTATTGCTCAAGTTATTTGGGCAAACTCTTCTTTAAGGGATAAGTTGAAACGGCTTAATGTGTGTAATGCCGTGTTGTTCAGGGGTTTCCTCTGATATTCTCTCTAGATTCAGCTTCTGCTCATCACAGCATGTGCATGAAATATCTCTCTCTGAAAGACTTTAAACGCTTCGTTCATTGTGTAGCAAAGACCAAGAACCACATTAACCAATGTGCCAGTGCTTTTATTTCAATTTACTGTTAGTCACTCGCACATTATTTGCAGGTTTTCAAAATATTTGCTTTTATTTAGCAGATATTTGCTGTTTTATCATGTGAAATGTTCTTTTGTGTAGATGTGTATGCTGTTCATTTGGATGTATAATGAAAGTCATGATGACACTGTCATACAATGACAGAAATTATACAATTTACTCAATTTAAAATGTACTGCAGCAAATTCATTTGATAAATGAGTTTATGAAAAAGTGCAGAATTAAGTGTCTACACACACATATAATATTTACTATATGTGTGTGTGTTTTGAAAGTGGATATAAAAGCAAATAAAATCCCCAACTCTGCTCTATTTTTCCTTTTTCTCAAAAATCAAAAAGCATCCAATATCCATTGCTGGTTTACTGTCTGCTTGCAGTTCCACTCTTCAGTTAAATGTCTTTTGTCAACACAAACTCATTATTTATTATGATCTGTTGCTTTAATAGACAATGATTGTACAAAAAATGTCCGAATTTTTTTCTTGTGTGTGTGGCTGGTTTGATTTATTTTGCTTTGTCTGATGTAACTGTGCACCCTGATAATAAACACAATTTTCACTGAGAGTTTGTTGTTTATAGGTCTCATTTAGAAACACTGCACCTCCGTGCCAAGGGTTGAACAGTTGGACACCAGCCCAGATCTTTAACCATCAGACTTACACCCACATGCCAAGTTTGGCAGGAGAAATCACACGTAACTAAGATATTTTCTTTGAACATTTTACATTTATTAATATAAAATATTGCAAGAAATCATCATTTTTGGCTGATAGAAAAGCGTGATGTTTGAAAAGTCAAACCAAAAACACATTGCAATAAACAGTTCCAAATTAAGTGAATATTGATTCTTCAGATTGATGAAAAATGAAGCAATCGGGTGTTTTACTGGGAGCAAATACTGTAATTAAACAAGTTTACAATTTACTGCAACAATTATTTACTGGGTAGAATCATTTTCTGTTGAATCCAGAAATGGTTTTATTATGCCACTTAAGTAATAAATAAATAAACTTTTTCCAAAAACAAAAAATTAAACAAAAGTTAAAACAAAAGAATACAGAGAATAAAAAGGATTTTTCCTTAAACGATTTCCTAATGACAGAATAAAATAAGGAAGACAGGAGAAAAGATGAGAAAGAAAATGAGCAAGACATGAATTAATCAATTACAGTATCTAAATTAAAGGCATTGCAATGCAAACTGGAGTTGTTCGAATTACTTATTAAAAATTAAATGATTTTTTATTTTTTTTAAATGACCTTTTAAATTCGAAATAAAAAGCAAGGAAAAATGTTGGTGAAATGACATGGCTTTTTGCAAAGCTAACTTTATAACACAGCAAGGATTGTCTGAGTAACATCATTGTCCTAAAATAATAAATAAATCTTTTAAATTAATAAAAGGGGTATTTCAATTGAAAAAATAAAAATAAAAGTCCGTCATTCTCAGTTGTTCCAAACCTGTGGAAGTCAATGGCTACCGTCGACTGTCTGGTTACTGATATTCCTCAAAATATCTTCTTTTGTGTTCAGCATAAGGAAGAAACTCATACGGATTTGGAACAACTTGAGGGTGAGTAAATGATGACAGAATTTCTTTTTTTTTGTGAACTGTCCCTTTAAAAAATGTGCCAAACTTTCCCACAGTGTACAGGTGAGCCTCTCAGAATATTTGAGCTTATAGAGGAGGAGTGATTGAGAAACACGCCTCTTCTCATTTATACAACATTACTGGAGACACTTCAGGAGTCGGGAAGCGGCGCGCAAACTTCACACAAACCGTTTTTCTCTTTTATATCAATGATAATTCTTTCTTAATTTTCCGGACTTACCGCAGAAATGACTCTCCCATACTCCCACAGCGTTAGGACACGGAACACCGTGACCGTCGCGGAACCGAGCACACACACTGTCCTGACATCCACTCCTGTCGGGATAAACAACGGTTCGACGACTTACCGCACGGTAACCCTCGCTGGATCTCAGATGCAACCAACCTCTCCTGTCGGTGTGAGCGAAGGAACGACTTATCGCACGGTAACTCTCGCTGGATCTCAGATGCAACCAACCTCTCCTGTCGGTGTGAGCGAAGGAACGACTTATCGCACGGTAACCCTCGCTGGATCTCAGATGCAACCCGCCTCTCCTGTCGGGATAAGTGACGGTTCGACGACTTACCGCACGGTAACCCTCGCTGGATCTCAACTACAGCCGGTTCAGTACATTAGTAACCAAATGGAGGGGAACATGGTGTACGGGGCGCGCGTTACCTGGTGCCCGTGCAGCAGCAGCGGCCCGCGGAGTCGTACGTGTACCTGAGCCAGGCGCCGCGCGTCATGCAACAAGTGTACGTGCAGCCCGCGAGCGTCAGCAGCGTCGACGAGACCGACTACAGACAAGTTGTGAGTTTTTATTTTTGCTTATAACTTTTCCTTTTGCTTTACAGTAGAATCTAAATATTTAATACTAACAATATTGTGTGTAGGCTACTCGATGTTGCTATATAGGGGACCAGGTAGTTTGGGAAAGTTACCAAAATTGATAAAAGATGCTGATCGTGTCGATACAGCTGTGTGGAGTTTATATCAGCAACACACACATAGTTTAAATGTTTTAGGTGTCTTTAGCGCCGCCTAAGATCAGCTAAAATGTAACACGAATGTGCTAATACACTAACTATTTCAATAACTTGCGGCACCACTTGCACCATGTTACTGGAATTTCGAACATTGATACAATTAACTTAAAATGCGTCAATATTCAATACCATTTCTCGATTCCATAGGAAAGAAGAGCGTATTTACTGTATAGATATTGTTAAATATTTTTGTCCGTCCATTGAAAGCTTAGATCGCTTTACGTGATGACATTTCAAAGCGTTTATATTTATATAATGTAAACATAACATCTCACCTAAATGTTTACTCATTCTTCTGAGTCAATGTATTTGTGTCTTTCTCTTTACAATGGCTATTTTTTACAATAGCACAAGATAGTTTGATTTTTAAAAAGCCAAGTAAACAGTTAGCATTAACATAAGAACAAATGACCAAGGATAGCACAAATAAATACAACAGAATAAAGATGCTTTTACTTTAAGACCTGACACATGTATCCAGTGCACACGTGCTTTCGTTCTGAACTGTTTACATACATTTTAGACGATTGTGCTTTATGGGAATATTCCACAAGACAGACATCGTGACATTATGACATTAAGCTGGAGTGGAGATTTTATAGACTTAACATAATCTACTAGAGTTAATGATTGAGTGAATCAGAACAAATCCAAATATAACACTTTATTATTAGTCAGGTAAATGTACTGTGCAATTAATTTAAAGATAATCAATAAATAACATCAAATGCTCTGAATTAAAGAGTAAAAGATGCACACCTGACCCCAGGAGAATAGGATAATGCTGAGTCTGAAAGACACTCAATATTATGGGCTAATCTGACTACAGATCGCTCCGAAGCATTTCATTAAAATGCGTATGAACTTACAATAGCATTGATGAGGGTTATAGACATACACTGTACGAGACCATTGTACCAGTCGCACTGATGCATTATAAATGATGTCAAACACGACTGTTAATTAACTTGCATTGATGAGTGAAGAGAAGAATGTGTTAAAGGAGTAGTTAAAAAAACACTTTAGCTGATAATTTACTCACCCCCATGTCATCCAAGATGTCCATGTCTTTCTTTCTTCAGTGGAAAAGAAATTAAGGTTTTTGATGAAAACATTCCAGGATTTTCTCCATATAATGGACTTCAATGGGGACCAAGCGGTTCAAGGTTCCAAAAGACAGTTTCAGTGCAAACTGTTCAAAGGGCTTTAAATGATTCCAGATGATGAATAACTGAATACTAATAGTGCAAACCTTCAATAGGTTTTTTTGTAATCAACAAAATGTGTTTATTACTGGAGTAAAGTGACAACTAGCTCTCTAATAAATGAATGTTTACTGTATATTGCCCATATTATTATAATATTTTTGTTTTAAAATGTTTGTAAATGTTAATAATTTAGTTATAAAGTTAGCATTTTCCCCTCGTACCTTTTAGATTTTGATCTAATTTTAATAAAGACTTAAAAACCACATGAAAAAAAAGTTTTTTTTGTACTTTTAAGCACAAGATAAAAGATGTTGAAGAAGCCTGAGTGATTCATTCATGTTTTCTTTTTCTATTTCCAGAACATAAATGGACAAACGTCGGTCTACAGCCAGTTATCCAGTCCTGTCAAGAGTCCTGATCCGTCTGAGGTATGAAATAACCTGTATTATGTTTACTAACATATGTGGCTGGAAACTGTATGAAAGTATATGGTCAACAGTTGCACACACACACACACACACACACACACCTAAAGTTACCCTTGACCTCTTGACTTGCGCACCTTTACATGGAGTACATGAGTGATAGATACTGTATTACACACACTTTGGTCCTCTAGTGTGTTTATGCCTCGGGTGTTCTAGATGAGCTGGGAGAACGAGCTCTACTGTAAGGCAGGCTCTGGTGTGTGTGTGTGTGTGTGTGTGTGTGTGTGGCACGCACATGCTGAGTTTGTGTGTTTGAGCACCAGTACCTGCAGGGTTCAGGGTGTGTCTCAGAGAAAGAATGGACTCGGTTATTCCCAGAGGAGAGTGTGTGTTAACACCCATTTATATTAGACCGACAATAGTCATAATATCACAAGGAAAGTGTTTGAGGGAGTGTCTCTTTATCGCAACTGTTGCTGTCAGTCCGCCTGCGGACACGAGGAAGACGAGTGTGTAGAAGAGCTTGAAGTCTGGACCGCCAAACAACACAAACGATTATTTTTACATAACATACAGTCAAACTGTGTTTTTAAAAGTTAGTTTATCAAGTAAACCACAGTGTTAGTGAATTGTCATTTACGTTCAAGTTGCAATATTTTAAATTATGCAAAAAGTGTGAATGTGAGATGCATAAAATGAGCAAGACCACACGGAATATGTGCAACATGATATCACTCTCTAAAGCTTCTCTTAATGAATAAAAATGCACAGATAAATAATAATAATCTTGAAATTTCAATAGATAAAGTTAAATAAATTTCAATCCTATATGTTTCCATTTATATAATGTCAATGCGATGTAAATGTTGATCTGTTGTTGTGTTTGTGTTTGATCTTAATCCAGTGTAAATCGGTCATATCTGTCATTTGTAAAGTAAAAATTCCCCTTCAAACCTACCGTATATTACGAACACTGAGGTCCTGTGATAATATTAGTCCACTGTGTATCGACATCTCTGTGATTTGGCAGGGTTGTGTATAATTTATCAAGGTTTTTGTTTCCTTTTCCCCATTTATTTATTTTATTTATTTATTTTTTTACCATCTTTCATGAAGAATGGAGGCTGAATTTGAGGCTAAATTAATGGAAAAAATGTAAGAACTGAAAGCACACACACTAAAGCACTCACTCTGTGCGGCCTGTTAAGAAGTTTTATATTTCATCATGACTATAATTATATTGACGTATGATGTGAGTGAAATACATGGTTACGTCACCACAACCTGTTTTTAATACAGTCACGGTTTACTTGCATTGTAACTTGCAACTGATAAATCGGGTTATTTCAATAAACTGATTTTGAATGTTTTTAGCGTATTCGCTCCCTGACATCTCCATTCGTGATCGTCTTTCCGCTGTACGCATTTGCAGGTCATAGTTCATTCAAACATTGATTTTACTACGCATCAGAAGAAAAGAATTGGACTTGTAAGTGTTAATCAGTTTGTAACACTGTCTGTATGGGCATCTGTTGTGTGAAGGTCTCGAGCTAAGGTTGGGTCGTTTATGTGGCCTATCCTGAAGTTTAAAAGCATGACACTCAGTGATTTAAAGTGATCTGTCATAGGGTTGTGCAAACGTGCTGAGACAGGAGCTGGGAAGCTTTCGAGTTTCGTACACAGAGGAGGGTTTAGTTGTGATTAGGCGTATTGCACTCAACACTTAGCTTGCTGTGCATTGTGGGGTTGTAATGTGGGATAGCATTGAAGTTTGGTTAGGAGGAGTTTCACACTGCAGGAACACTGATGAATATAAAAATGGGCTTTAGTGCATCTTATACCAACAAATTAACTTTCTTTTGTAGAATTCCTGCATCTGAGGAGAGCTGAGGATTGTTTAGCAGTCTTTAGTCCATGAACACACACACACACACACACACACACACACACACACACACACACACACATGGATTATTCAAACAAGAAGCCAATATTTATAGTCAAACAGTGACGGGAGACTTTACAAGTACTGACAAACACTGATTAAAAACATGTTTTTTAAAATTAAATATGCAAGAATACAAGAGGCTAATGAGGTAACCGTGACTGACTCGGGTAATTATGAACTAGACGGAAATGGAAACAGGAACAAATGCACAGAAAATAAAACCAGAACACATCAAGGCAACTGAATAACAAAATAAGAGTCCTCGAACACGGGAACTGTGATAGTATGACATTTTCTTTAAAGAAATTTAGAAATGGCTTGTCCTTATGATTTTGTACATTATTATTAAGACTTGAAAGTTTAAATCTGGAATTTAAGTTGAATCAGACCCTGACTGTGTTTGTCCTTTCCTGTGATTGAACCGTTTGACAGCCGACTCTGAGAAGATCATGATTTACACTCGGCTCTCGCAAAATAGTGACTTGGAGCGAAAATAGAATGCTAAAAAAACATGTTTCTTTGCCACATCTCTGAGGGATTACAATATTTTATTAATAATTTTCATGTAGTTCATGTGTGTATGGGAGCATTTGAATTTGGCACTTAAAAATCCTAAAAAAAACCCAGAAGAACTCGGGATCATGTGATTTTTTTTTTTTTTTTTTTTTTTTTTTTTTACAAATGGAAAAATAATATTGCAGTGTTTAAAAGATTCTTTGTGAAGGGTTTCAGTCTTTTTTCATTCGGAACATTCAACACTTAATGAATAGTTTGGATACAAGATAACGATCTAACAAAACACAAGCTCTAGTCCCTTCATTCATTCAAATGTCCGGTGTCTCTCCTCCTGCTTCCTGTGGTCAGACACAGCTTTAGTTTGGAAAGTGGTTCTCCGCAGTAATGTCTCCTCAGTAATGTCTCCTCAGTAATGTCTCCGCAGTAATGTCTCCTCAGTAATGTCTCCTCAGTAATGTCTCCTCAGTAATGTCCCCTCAGTAATGTCTCCGCAGTAATGTCTCCTCAGTAATGTCTCCTCAGTAATGTCTCCTCAGTAATGTCTCCGCAGTAATGTCCCCGCAGTAATGTCTCCTCAGTAATGTCTCCTCAGTAATGTCTCCTCAGTAATGTCTCCTCAGTAATGTCTCCTCAGTAATGTCTCCGCAGTAATGTCCCCGCAGTAATGTCTCCTCAGTAATGTCTCCTCAGTAATGTCTCCTCAGTAATGTCTCCTCAGTAATGTCTCCGCAGTAATGTCCCCGCAGTAATGTCTCCTCAGTAATGTCTCCTCAGTAATGTCTCCTCAGTAATGTCTCCGCAGTAATGTCTCCTCAGTAATGTCCCCGCAGTAATGTCCCCGCAGTAATGTCTCCGCAGTAATGTCTCCTCAGTAATGTCTCCTCAGTAATGTCTCCTCAGTAATGTCTCCTCAGTAATGTCTCCTCAGTAATGTCTCCTCAGTAATGTCTCCGCAGTAATGTCTCCGCAGTAATGTCTCCTCAGTAATGTCTCCTCAGTAATGTCTCCGCAGTAATGTCTCCTCAGTAATGTCTCCTCAGTAATGTCTCCTCAGTAATGTCTCCTCAGTAATGTCTCCTCAGTAATGTCTCCGCGGTAATGTCTCCGCAGTAATGTCTCCTCAGTAATGTCTCCTCAGTAATGTCTCCGCAGTAATGTCTCCGCAGTAATGTCTCCTCAGTAATGTCTCCGCAGTAATGTCTCCTCAGTAATGTCTCCTCAGTAATGTCTCCGCAGTAATGTCTCCTCAGTAATGTCTCCTCAGTAATGTCTCCTCAGTAATGTCTCCTCAGTAATGTCTCCTCAGTAATGTCTCCTCAGTAATGTCTCCGCAGTAATGTCTCCTCAGTAATGTCTCCTCAGTAATGTCTCCGCAGTAATGTCTCCGCAGTAATGTCTCCTCAGTAATGTCTCCTCAGTAATGTCTCCGCAGTAATGTCTCCTCAGTAATGTCTCCGCAGTAATGTCTCCGCAGTAATGTCTCCTCAGTAATGTCTCCTCAGTAATGTCTCCGCAGTAATGTCTCCGCAGTAATGTCTCCTCAGTAATGTCTCCTCAGTAATGTCTCCGCAGTAATGTCTCCTCAGTAATGTCTCCGCAGTAATGTCTCCGCAGTAATGTCTTCCTCAGGTAATGTCTCCTCAGTAATGTCTCCTCAGTAATGTCTCCTCAGTAATGTCTCCTCAGTAATGTCTCCGCGGTAATGTCTCCTCGGTAATGTCTCCGCAGTAATGTCTCCGCGGTAATGTCTTCCTCAGTAATGTCTCCGCAGTAATGTCTCCGCAGTAATGTCTCCTCAGTAATGTCTCCTCAGTAATGTCTCCTCAGTAATGTCTCCTCAGTAATGTCTCCTCAGTAATGTCTCCTCAGTAATGTCTCCTCAGTAATGTCTCCGCAGTAATGTCTCCGCAGTAATGTCTCCTCAGTAATGTCTCCGCAGTAATGTCTCCTCAGTAATGTCTCCTCAGTAATGTCTCCGCAGTAATGTCTCCTCAGTAATGTCTCCTCAGTAATGTCTCCGCAGTAATGTCTCCTCAGTAATGTCTCCTCAGTAATGTCTCCGCAGTAATGTCTCCTCAGTAATGTCTCCTCAGTAATGTCTCCTCAGTAATGTCTCCGCAGTAATGTCTCCGCAGTAATGTCTCCTCAGTAATGTCTCCTCAGTAATGTCTCCTCAGTAATGTCTCCTCAGTAATGTCTCCTCAGTAATGTCTCCGCAGTAATGTCTCCTCAGTAATGTCTCCGCAGTAATGTCTCCGCAGTAATGTCTCCTCAGTAATGTCTCCTCAGTAATGTCTCCTCAGTAATGTCTCCTCAGTAATGTCTCCGCAGTAATGTCTCCTCAGTAATGTCTCCTCAGTAATGTCTCCTCAGTAATGTCTCCGCAGTAATGTCTCCTCAGTAATGTCTCCTCAGTAATGTCTCCGCAGTAATGTCTCCTCAGTAATGTCTCCTCAGTAATGTCTCCTCAGTAATGTCTCCTCAGTAATGTCTCCGCAGTAATGTCTCCTCAGTAATGTCTCCGCAGTAATGTCTCCTCAGTAATGTCTCCTCAGTAATGTCTCCGCAGTAATGTCTCCTCAGTAATGTCTCCTCAGTAATGTCTCCGCAGTAATGTCTCCTCAGTAATGTCTCCTCAGTAATGTCTCCTCAGTAATGTCTCCTCAGTAATGTCTCCTCGGTAATGTCTCCTCGGTAATGTCTCCTCAGTAATGTCTTTCCTCGGTAATGTCTTCCTGCGGTAATGTCTCCGCGGTAATGTCTCCGCGGTAATGTCTCCTGCGGTAATGTCTCCTCGGTAATGTCTCCTCGGTAATGTCTCCTGGTAATGTCTCCTCGGTAATGTCTCCGCGGTAATGTCTCCTCGGTAATGTCTCCGCAGTAATGTCTCCTCGGTAATGACTCCTCGGTAATGTCTCCTCGGTAATGTCTCCGCGGTAATGTCTCCGCGGTAATGTCTTAGCGGTAATGTCTCCGCGTAATGTCTCCGCGGTAATGTCTCCTCGGTAATGTCTCCTCGGTAATGTCTCCGCGGTAATGTCTCCGCGGTACATGTCTCCGCGGTAATGTCTCCTCGGTAATGTCTCCGCGGTAATGTCTCCGCGGTAATGTCTCCGCGGTAATGTCTCCGCGGTAATGTCTCGGCGGTAATGTCCCGCGGTAATGTCCCGCGGTAATGTCCCCGCGGTAATGTGCCTGGATCATGTCCCCGCGGTAATGTCCCTCGAGTAATGTCCCCGCGGTAATGTCCCCTCGGTAATGTCCCCTGAGTAATGTCCCTCGGTAATGACCCCTGAGTAATGTGCCCTCGGTAATGTCTCCGCGGTAATGTCTCCGCGGTAATGTCTCCTCGGTAATGTCTCCGCGGTAATGTCTCCTCGGTAATGTCTCCGCGGTAATGTCTCCTCGGTAATGTCTCCTCGGTAATGTCTCCTCGGTAATGTGCCCTCGGTAATGTCCCCTCGGTAATGTCCCCTCGGTAATGTCTCCTCAGTAATGTCCCGCTGTCTCACGGACAGAAGCTTTGGGTCTCGCTGGCCTGTTTCTGCACACCGGACGGGATTGTGGGAAGCAAAAGGCAGAGAGGACATTCACAGTAGTAATGATTAGTGTCGTCTTCTCATTATTCTTGGGAACTCGCTTATTAAAAGGTTAGATAAGTTATTTTAAAATAACACATCACAGTAAAGGGACACTACAGTAGTTATTAGATGATAAAGTATCACTTTTGCTCACTCAACCATATGTACTGAATATCTCCGTCAACATCATTTCCTATATGAACAGACTTGGACTTGAACTTACAATTTTGATTAATTATTATTCAAATGGATGGCCTAGTATTATTATATAATATTACGCTACAGCTTATATAAAGGTTTTGTTTTTCTGTGCAGTTGCTCAATCCTGCGGTGGGAATGCAGGTTACAGTACTACAGCTGAATCATTTGCATATAAGAAGAGAGTTTAGGGGATCTAGAAATATTCTGTGCATTGTATTATGACATAATCCATATATTACGTTTTTTGGTCACACTTTAGATTATGGTCCAAATCACACTATTAACTAAGAATATTTGCCAGAATAAACTCCTAATTTACTGCTTATTAGTCGTTTCTGTAGAATATGATCATGCATTTATATGTGCTTTATAAGTACTAATAATCATCCAATATCATAGTGATATGCATAAGCAACTATACTGATAAAGGCTGACGTGGGAGTGTGTTGAGACCTGTAATTGTAGTGATGGTGCGTTCTCGTCACTGAGTGAAACTAGAAGAGCTGATCACTGATGAGTCTTTGCTTGCTGTGCAGAACCTGCTGCGACTCGTCCGATGGTTAAAGTTACTAATGTCCAAAGTGCGTTTCAATCATTGATGATTTCTAATCTTGTACGAACACACCCAGACACACACACACACACACACAACTCTGCATCAACTCGTGCACAGCTAATCCTGTAAAAATCACAGTTTTAGTAATAGCGTAACTGTTAACAAGCTGGGCTCTTTGTTGTTGCAGCTCCAAACCGGTTTCGTGACACAGAAGCCTCAGTAGTGAGTCCACACACACACACACACACACACACCCAGTTAACACCGTCACCGCTGGTCTTTCTGCTACAGAATGTGTGGAATGTTCTCAAGGCCTGACACACCCGCTGTCAAACACACTTCAGAACAGATGCTGACCCCTCAAACAGCTGGACGAACGTCTCTTCTAATAGTAGAGCTGCTGCATTGCTAAACCTGCACTAGTGGCTGAATACATGAGACACTTGTAGATACGTGCTCTTCTGGTAGAGAATGGTGCCACCAGCACTAACGTCACGAGTTTAAACACATATATATTCTCTAAAGGAATAGTTCACTTTAAAAAAACTTTTGCTGATAATTTACTCACCCCCATGTCATCCAAGATGTGCCATTAGATGTCTTTCTTTCTTCAGTCGAAAAGAAATTAAGGTTTTTGATGAAAACATTCCAGGATTTTCTCCATATAATGGACTTCAATGGGGACCAAACGGTTCAAGGTCCAAAAGACAGTTTCAGTGCAAACTGTTCAAAGGGCTTTAAACGATTCCAGACGATGAATAAGGGTCTTATCAAGCGAAACGATCGCTCATTTAATAAAAAATTACAAAGTTTAAGTTTTATAAGCTCAAATGCTCGCCTTGCTCTGTTCTGTGATGCGCGTTCGTGACTCTCCTGTTCAAACTCGAAATGAACGAATCTTTTTTGAGTCATGACTCGAAGGGTCCTTATTCATCGTCTGAAATCATTTAAAGCCCTTTGAACAGTTTGCACTGAAACTCTCTTTTGGATCTTGAACCGTTTGGCTCCCATTGAAGTCCATTATATGGAGAAAATCCTGGAATGTTTTCATCAAAAACCTTAATTTCTTTTCGACTGAAGAAAGAAAGACATGGACATACTTGGATGACATGGGGTGAGTAAATTATCAGCATTTTTTTTTTAAAGTGAACTACCATTAAGTTGAAAACCAATGAATGATGAGGACCAGAATCTTGATTAGTGAAATTAAATTGGACATCTTGGTAAATGACTTCTAGTTATGTCAAGATGATTCAAATTTAAATCTAAAGATCTTTTGCAATGTGAGTTCAGTTCTACTTGTGGCTGAAACCAGAGCCTGAGTGACTCTCTCTCTCTCTCTCTCTCTCTCTCTCTCTCTCTCTCTCTCTCTCTCTCTCTCTCTCTCTCTCTGTCTCTCTCTCTGTCTCTCTCTCTCTCTCTCTCTCTCTCTCTCTCTCTCTCTCTCTCTCTCTCTCTCTCTCTCTCTCTCTCTCTCTCTCTCTCTCTCTCTCTGTCTCTCTCTCACGGATCAGAGGAATCCGGCCCGACCGCTCCGACACACCTCCTCTTACTGCTGCTCTGTCTTGCATTATATGTTGTGCCATCAATCGTTTTAAAACACACACACAGCTTTTAGAATGCAGAAATATCAATCATGAATTCAATAATGAATGAAAACACTATTAATTATGTGTGCACCAAAAATAGAACATTTTCCCTGTAATTATTTTAAAAAGTAGCTTTCCTTATATAAATATAAATGTTTGAGTGAATATGTATATGCACACACACAGTATGTAAAAGAAAATCACAATTAATCGGTTTGACAGCAGTAATACTTTTTTTTTGTATTTGTTGCAAAATGGAACTATGTATTATCTCCCAGCTCTTTATATAAAGTTGGATATATAACTACTGTATTGATCTGTTCACATACAGTATACTCACAGACAAAACATACTGGACAGAAAATATCAACTACTTTAATCGTTTATCTATATCATCATCGCCCAGCTTCTTCTAAATGTGACCTTAAGGCAATGCATTAAGATATTTTAAACATTAACATCAAGATTTTCTGTGTTTTGAAACGTGTTCTGCAAATAATTTGCCTTTGAAAAATCAGAGCAATGCAGATCATTTAAAAAATGGTAATATGTCCGATATCATATTGTGCATCTCCTCTAGTACTAACACTAATGCGTTCTAGCAGATGGTAATGTACAGAATGCAGAATCTGCATCGAGACGGATATATCTCCATCAACAGCTTCAGTATCTGAGCATTCCCCGCTCATCTGTACACCTCCTTTAAGTTCCCAGCATGCAGTTTTGTTTTCTGCTTTAAGAGTATTGTTGGAGAAGTGACTACAGGAGTGTGTGATACACACAGGTGTGAGGTTTAACTCTTCGTCGAAGGTGTGGACTGTCTCTCGTGGTCCGCATCACTCACAATCTACTTTAAAATATGTAACGCACACCTGTAAACATTTCTGAGCTCATTAGACATATTTAGTTTGATGCTTTGAAAGGTTTCCTCCGTTTTCACATACTAACAGTTATGTAAGCATTGTGTTTTGGATGTGTCAAGGAAGAGCAGTGTTGATCCTGACCTGTAGCTGATTTGTTTAAGATTTAAGCAGTAGTTCACTTAAAAAATTACCACTTTTGCTGATAATTTACTCACCCCATGTCATCCAAGATGTCCATGTCTTTCTTTCTTCAGTGGAAAAGAAGATGAAATGGTTTTTTGAAGGTTTTTGATGAAAACATTTCAGGATTTTCTCCATATAATGGACTTCAATGGGGACCAAACAGTTCAAGGGCTCATTCATCAAAATGAACAAATCTTTTTCCAAGTCAGTTAGTTCGTTTTGTTCGTTGAATGAACCAAATGACTCGAAAAAAGATTCATTCATTTTGATGAACGAGTTCGAACAGGAGAGTCACGAACGTGCATCACAGAACAGAGCAAGGCGAGCATTTGAGCTTATAAAACTTAAACTTTGTTATTTATTTATTTAAATGAGCGATCGTTTCGCTTGATAAGACCCTTATTCATCGTCTGGAATCGTTTAAAGCCCTTTGAACAGTTTGCACTGAAACTGTCATTTGGACCTTGAACCGTTTGGTTCCCATTGAAGTCCATTATATGGAGAAAATCCTGGAATGTTTTCATCAAAAACCTTAATTTCTTTTCCACTGAAGAAAGAAAGACATGGACATCTTGGATGACATGGGGGTGAGTAAATTATCAGCAAAAGTTTTTTTTAAAGTGAACTACTCCTTTAAGCTTGCAGAATAACACCTGATCAAACTCCTGTAACTGAAGCAAAGCTGTGCACTCATGCTCAGAGTCTCCTCTCTTCTATTCCCAGTCGGAGTTGGTGGAGAGCTCAAGCATTCATGAGGAAGTCACCGTGGACTTGAGGGAAATGAACAATGGCTTCTCGTCTGAGATCAAGACCGAGGTATTCGAGGCGGAGCCCGTGGCCAAGATGGACAACCGATTCTTCGGTGAGCTTCTCGCTGAGGTTTATCGCAGAACTCCGACATTCACACCTGCATCTCCGAGCATGTGGCGAAGATCCGGGGAAGGTAGAGTGCATCCGTCAGTGTTTTAATGCTGTTTAAAACTATTATATCATAAGTGCATTCATGAAATGCCATGCTTCAAATACAATGAGATAGCATTGCATTTCACATTTTCTGTCTTAGTGAACTCCTCCCTCTGTGCCTTAAAGGAGTATTTAAATAAAAGATTTGCGTGCTGATAACAGCCATTAAGCCTGTCAAACACTATCTAGATGATTGATGACTTAAAGGGATTGTTCACTTTGAAATTAATTTTTGGTATGTTTTATCTTACCTCAAGGGCATCCAAGATGTAGGTGTCTTTGTTTTTTTTTTTTTGAAATTAAGTCAAAGCGTTCTTGTCTGTCAGTCATATAATGCAGGTCTATGGTCACCACCTCAAAGAGCATGCACAGAGAAGTCCAAATTAAACATGATTTAATGACTCGTAAATGTAAGTACACATTGATGGCCTAAGACACAAAACGAGCGGTTTGTGTGAGAAAACCAACAGGATTTATATCATTTTACCTCTTGTAATCACAGCCACGTCCAAGTGATCTGAGGGCGCGGGCGCTTCGGTCTGGAAGTGATCTCTCACGCACATGTACATCATTTCGGAAGTGTTACCTTTCAATGTGAAGATCTAAACATATTTAGATGTACAAAAAATTGCAATGGGAGGCGATTTCGATACATCAACAGGCAACGTTGAATTTTTTTCACAACCATATTTATTTACTTCCGTCGTTGCACAGACCGAAGCGCCCGCGCCTCAGCTTACAATAGGGTAAAACAATATAAATACTGTTGGTTTTCTCACACAAACCGCCCGTTTCGTGTCTTAGGCCATCAATGTGTACTTACATTTATGAGTCATTAAATCATGTTTAATTTGGACTTCTCTGTGCATGCTCTTTGAGGTGGTGACCATAGACCTGCATTATATGACTGACTGTTATGACCCTTGGCTCAAGGGAAGCAACAAAAACAAGGGACACACGCAAACGCAAATTATAGGCTCAAGAATAATGTTTATTTAACTACAAATAATAAGACAAGACTAAATAATGAAATGAAAACAGTTAAAGAAAATAAAAGTGTTCCTGTAATTATCAGCAAGATCAGTGTGTAAAGCACAGTGCATGGTTGAAAGTGTAATGCAATGTTGAGGTTTGAAATGTAAATGCAAAAAGCAACAAAATACAACGCAAGCAACGTCCAAAACCAAAGCTCCTCCTCCTTGGCTCAGATGGTGATCTTTTAACCGTCTAAGGTCACAGGTGTTTCCAGTATTGAGGCAATTTGATGCAATTAATGGGCTCAAGACCAACAGCAGGGGTCATCACACTGACAGACAAGAACGTTTTGACCTAAAAATTTCAAAATTAAAACTACTGCGGAAACAAAGACACCTACATCTTGGATGCCCTTGAGGTAAGATAAAACATACCAAAAATTACTTTCAAAGTGAACTATCCCTTTAACATCTAGAAAAGCCATTACAGACCTAAATCTCTACAGCTAATCTGCAGCCACTTTCTCAAATGACTCATTAGAGTGATTAAAAACCTGAACGCTCTCCGCCTCGTCTAAAGCTGTCTAAGAGCAATCCAGTGATTCATCTTAGACATGATTGTGAGAAAGCAAAGGCTGTGGATGCTCCTGCTTTAAGGCTTTTGTGTGTGTGTGTGTGTGTGTGTGATTTTGACTCATTCATATTGTTCTCGTCTCGCAGGAAACACCTTCTCGACTCCACCATCGACTATAAGGTAGGGAGTGGCAGATTGTTCAGTTCCTGTGAAGTGGGCTAAAAGATTTCCATGTTGCATACAGGATTTCAATTAATTCTAAGCCATCACATCACACCCACGCTTTCATCAGGGCATAAATAAAATAATTATCAGTGTGAAAGAACTATCCTGAAATCAGAAAATATATGAAGAGTTCAGATGCAAAAGCCTCTAAATGCCATTTGAAATTTTCTTCTAAAATGACCATTTTTATCAAGCTTGTATATTTAAGTTCAGTAATTTCACTTAAATGACAATTAATAGGTAATCTTCATTGCCATTTAAGTGAAATTACTGAACTTAAATATACAAGCTTGATAAAAATGATCATTTTAGAAGAAAATTTCAAATGGCACTTAGAGGCTTTTGCATCTAAACTCTTCATATGTATATTACAATCATTATTCATGATATTTTGGAAGAATAAAAAAGTTTGAAGATGTTCTTGCAGCTCTTGGTCAAAGAATATTAATGATGAGCTTGTTAAACTCTTGTTTGTCTGTATGTGTGTTTGCAGGTGGACAAAGATGAAATAGAAAGTCTAATTCCTAAAGGAGTGTCTGAACTGACTAAACAACAGATCCGCTACCTGCTGCAGGTTAGCACACGTCACGAGCGACTGCCCTGCCCACTTCCTCTCCGCCCTGCCCACCCGCTCGGACACGCCCACCCGCTCGGGACACGCCCACCCGCTCGGGACACGCCCACCCACTCGGGACACGCCCACTCGCTCGGGACACGCCCACCCGCTCGGGACACGCCCACCCGCTCGGGACACCCCACCCTCAGACATTAGTGGCTCATTAAACCTGTCCCAGGAACACAATGTACCCACTCAGTCACTGTCTGAGCTGGGTGTCTGATAAAAAGAGATTTTTGCTTCATCTTCAGTAATTTTTTATAAATATTGAAGCTGTTTTAGCTGTAAAGGGTGGACAACTCCATATTTAACCCAACGGATTGAGAATGGGAAAGTTCATGTGCATGCAAAGGCGGCGTCCCACAATTTTTGTCAATATAGTTTGTAGATTCACACATATATTATAGACACATATTATAACACAATTAATCGATTCAACAGCACATAATATAATATAATATAACAGTCAATACATATGAAGCACTTTAGTAGTTTCAAACACATTGTAAATGTGTTTCTGTCCGTCCTCTGAGACTCGTGTGACGGCTGATAAGACCATGCGTCTGTTGATGTCCACGTTCAGCAGTCTTCGAGAGGAACTCGTGCGTATGCAGGACGATCTGAGGGTGAGTGAGATTATTCTTCCACTGACCCGTCCGACAGCTGCAGATGTGATGATGAAACGTCTGGTTTTGCCTCATGGGCGTGTGTTTGCTTTCAGCTGACCTTGTGTGTGAAGGTGTGATGTGTGTATCACAGATTCAGTGGTGTGATGTAACAGCTACACAACAGCCCTTAAAGGAGTAGTTCACTTTTAAAACACTTCTGCTGATAATTTACTCATCCAAGATGTCTTTTGGACCTTGAACTGTTTGGTTCCCATTGAAGTCCATTATATGGAGAAAATCCTGGAATGTTTTCATCAAAAACCTTAATTTCTTTTCGACTGAAGAAAGAAAGACATGGACATCTTGGATGACATGGGGGTGAGTAAATTATCAGCAAAAGTTTTTTTTATAGTGAACTACTACTTTAAACATTAGATCAGCATTATTTTGTTAAAGTTAATTCAGATTGTGATGCTGTTTACCAAAAGAATATCACAAAATGCCAGCCTGCTTTGTTGGTATAGCAAGAGGTCATTTCCTGTTTGGCTGAACACAGCTTCTTCTCAGTTACACATGAACCATCACAAGGTCATCACGTGTACACACGCAGCATCTTTTCAAAGACACCAATGTCAGTGTGTGTGTGTGTGTTTTCACTAATGATCTACTCAAAATAATAAAAAAAGAAAGAATTGCGTATAATAAAGCACTGTGTGCGGTCTCTTCACTGACTGAGAAATTGCAAACGTGATTGAGAAATGCAGAAGTGATTGCACTGAATGCACTGTGTGTGTGTGTGTGTGTGTGTGTGTGTGTGTGACATCTGACTGATCATGATTAGTCAGTTGCAGCATTCTAATGTTGTTATATTTTATGTATGACTGGGGCTGCATGATTTGGGGAAAATGTAATGAACATGTGTGGTAATGTACAGTTATATGGGCATTAATGCAAAAATAAATAAATTCATTAATGAAGCCAGACAGGGATTAGAGCTCGTCATTTAGTAGTTTGTCGAGGGTTTTTGAAGATATAACCTGTTAGCATATAATTTGACTTGGATCTACTGAATTTACAAATCTAAGGCCTTTTTATTTTTGCATGCACAATTTATGGTTAGTTGCAACTTGCATTTGTGTGTGTTTGCAGCATCTGGAGAGCGAGAAGGACGATCTGGAGAAAGAACTGAGCTTTAAGAAAAATCAAGGTGCTCAATATGAGAAACTACTGGAGAACGTCACGTGAGCAGTGCAGACAACTGCAGGTACTGTCACACTTCTTCATCACTCCCGTCATAATGTTTAACAGCAGCACTGACTGAGACATGTTCTCTTATTAAATATAATAAAGTTAGTCAATCAACAGCAGTGAGCGACTTTTTACCTACTCTGACTGGATGCAAGTGTTGTGTCACATGACTGGCAAAATCAATGCCGCTCTCTACACTTCCCCAGTCTCAGACTATATATAATATACAGAAAATAATAATTTCCCACATTTTTTGTTTCATGCAAATGACCCCTTTAATGATGAGATCCTGTGCATGTTATTAGATATGGGTCTCAGATCTTTAATTTGCCCTGATCGTAGGCGTCTGTGAAGGAGAGTAACAGTGCTCAGCGTTCTCTAGAGAGTCAGCTGCTGATGTTCCAGAGCAAAGATCCCAGCAAAGACTTCCGGATCAAAGAGCTGGAGGGCAGCAAGAGGGCGCTGGAGCAGGAGAACGAGCTGCTGCGGAAGAAGGTGGGCAGACCTCGCTCTTCATCAACACACACACACATAGATCATGGAAACACACACTTTTATTTTGTATGTGATTAATCATTGTCCATAAATAATCAAATACCTTTATTACACACACAACACACACGACAAGAACAGTTCATTTCCTATGAGCTGTAGATGAAAATGATGATTTGTGTCTCATTGGGTCACTTCCATCACCGCTCTTGATGGGGCGATTCACTAAAGTTTTCAATAAATGAACCAGTGAAGTGTTTGGAAAGTAAACTACACTGGTTACACTGCCTGTGTGTGTGTGTGTGCGTGTGTGTGTGTGTGTGTGTGTGTGTGTGTGTGTGTGTGCAGTGAAGTGCGCCAGACAGACAAAACAAGAGAAACATTGTTCATGAACCTTTAAACTCGTCACTTAAAGGAGTAGTTCATCCAAGATATCAATGTCTTTCTTTCTTCAGTCGAAAAGAAATTAAGGTTTTTGATGAAAACATTCCAGGATTTTCTCCATATAATGGACTTCAATGGGAACCAAAGGGCTAAGGTCCAAAGAGAGTTTCAGTGCAAACTGTTCAAAGGGCTTTAAACGACACAATCGAAAATGCTCTTGCTCTGTTCTGTGATGTGCTTCGTGACTCTCCTGTTCAAGACTCAAAATGAACGAATCTTTTTCCAAGTCATTTGGTTCACTCAACAAACAAAATGAACAAATTGGCTCGAAAAAGATAAGTTCATTTTGATGAACGAGTTCGAACCAAGAGAGTCACGAACGCGCATCACAGAACAGAGCAAGGCGAGCATTTGAGCTTATAAAACTTAAACTTTGTTATTTATTTATTAAATGAGTGATCGTTTCGCTTGATAAGACCCTTATTCATCGTCTGGAATCGTTTAAAGCCCTTTGAACAGTTTGCACTGAAACTCTCTTTTGGACCTTGAACCGTTTGGTCCCCATTGAAGTCCATTATATGGAGAAAATCCTGGAATGTTTTCATCAAAAACCTTAATTTCTTTTCAACTGAAGAAAGAAAGACATGGACATCTTGGATGACATGGGTGAGTAAATTATCAGCTAAAGTGTTTTTAAAAGTGAACTACTCCTTAGATTGACGATGCAAACAAATATATCTTCTTCTTTGTAGACTGTGGCTGGTCCAATCTCTCTAAACATGCTATAATATTATGTTTCAGTATTTACTTTGGTAATCAAATATTAAAATAGTAAATAATGCTGTGTTGTGACAGTAGACATTATGCTGGATTGTAGTGTTGTCTTTAGTTGTGTGTCAGTGTTGGTATGGTCTCTCGTCCACAGTTGACGGGTCAGTGCAGCAGCTCCACAGTCCAGATCCAAACACAGGAGCTGTCTCGAGAGTACGAGCGGATGCTGAGCGAACTGCGGGCGGAGAAGGACAGAGAGCTACAGAACATGCGGGTAAATACAGAAGAAATCAAAGTTGATGAATTTCTGCTCAATGCCTCTTCAAAGTACTTGAAATTATATTTTATAAAACCAGTGTAACATAAATGTTAAAACCAGGAACAATAAAGCTGAAAACTGCATCTCTCCTTCAAACCCAATTAAGAATGGAAAGTCTGTTGATTTCTTTTATAAGCATCATAAAATGCTTTAATAAACTCAAATGTTCATTAAATATTAAGAGACAAACTATTTCATTTAGAAATATAGTTAATTAGTCAAACTAATGGCTGTCTATGATTGATAAACAATTTGGGTCATTAATATACACTACTGTTCAAAAGGTTTGGGTCAAAAAGATTCAAATAATATGTTTATTTACTATTATTATTATGTTCACCAAGGCTGCATTTATTCGATCAACATTACAGTAAAACATGTAATATTGTGAAATATTATTACAATTTAAAATGATTGTTTTCTGTTTTAATATTTATTAAATTGTAATTTATTCCTGTGATTTAAAGCTGAATTTTCACCATCATTACTTCAGTCTTCAGTGACATGTGATCAAATCATTCTAAAATATGGTGCTCAAGAAACATTCATTATTATCTGATATATCATGATTTTAATTTTTTTTTTTTAGGATACTGTTTCAGCATTTATTTGAAACAGAAAGATTTTAGAACATTTAAAAATGTCTTTACGGTCACTTTTGATCAATTTAATGCCTCTTTGCTGAATAAATTATATTTCTTTAATACATTTAAAAACAAATCCCCACACTTATGAATGTTAGTGTCAAATCCTTCAAATGCATCTGTGTGTATTTCTTGTGTTCCAGTCTCAGCTTGTGAAGATTCAGACGGAGCGCACCGTCACACACACGTTCCGAACAGTACGCTGGAGCTGCGCATCACTGAGCTCCTGACCGAAACTGGAGCAACACGAGAGCGTCATCCGACACCAGGAGGAGGTGCGTCGACACACACTCTCTCACACACACGTCACAGGCTCTGACAGTGTTGTTTAGAACGAACACACACTGCGTGTGTCGTCAGATCCGCCGTGAGATACGACAGTTTCCCACTGAGCTGAAAAACAGAAAGCTGGAGGAGTTGAGGCAGGCCTTATTTTGGGCCTTTATGCCTTATTATGAGACCGTTCAGATGAGGCGGGATTCGAGGTCATTTGTCGGACTATTGCTCTTTGAACCTTTATCTTTCATTCTAGAAATGCCTCCGGAGCAATTTTAAGTTAAACCTGAGTTAAAAAGGGGATCTATTATGAAAAAATCAGATTTATTTCTGTCCGAAATGAGTATCGGAGGCATCAGCTGTGAAACTCCGCCTCTTCTGGAAAGGGGGCGGGAGCAGCAGCTCATTTGCATTTAAAGACACAATAGCAGGATGTTTTTGCTCATACCCAAATATGGGCAAATTTGACCAGCTATAATCAATAATATATGACGTATTTTAAACTGGAACTCCACAGACACACTCTGGGGACACCAGATGTGTAAGTTACGTCTTGTGAAAAAGGGATAATATGTCACCTTTAATTACAGGTTCGAGGTTTATTGTAAATCTAAGAGAACGACACAAACTAGGGTTTAAAGTTGATCTAGCGGATACACCTTGATTTAGTCCAGGTTAATTCAGGCATTCAATCTCAATGCAATTTTTTTGTTGGAAAAATAGAATTAATGATCTCAGAAAACAGTATTGACATGTTTAATAAAAACAACATCATTCTAATCGAATGACTGAATGAGGACATCAGTGTAAGGAACGCACTTGATAGTTGGCATTCTTCCGTCTCTGCGTGACCTCCGCTTCATGACCCTTGAGGAATGTGAAGTCATTCTGACCTTTGACCCTTCACTCTCAGGAGATCAGAGCGACTCCGACAGCAGAAGATGGACAGCTCCAGCAGTGCGACGAAGACTATCGTTACAAAGAGGTGTGTGTGTGTGTGTGTTTTTATTGCGTATGAAATGCCATTCAGTCTTAATGTTATATGGTGAACTCTGTCTTCTCACGGACCAGATACGCGACCCAGTACCCTATCCTGGGCCTGCTGAGTGACGATTACAAGTACACACTCCGATTAAAGAGGACAGGACCATCGTCTTCGAGACCACCGGCGAGGTCACCACACGAGTTATCTAGATCGTAAGGATTGAAATTGTTTGGAATGGAATTCTTTTTTCCTGCTGTTGTGTAGAAATGACTTTTACTATGGTCACCTAAAGGGGTCGTGTAAATTATTAATGCAGATATCAACAATCTAATTGTTGACATCAAGAATTAATTTCCTGGAAATGAATAAAAGCTAAAATGGCTTGCCGTAATATATATATAATCACACCCTGTCATCAATGATATTCACTTGACCTGTGACTGCTCATAATGTGTTGGTTTGTCAGTCTGTATATATTATATGTGTAGATATAAGGTGAACATAGACATCTTTCAAAAAACATAAGTGTGGCGACCTGAAGCGTTTGAACAGTAGTCACGGTATACTCATCGTTGACTTTGACTAGAGTTTTCTAGGTTCATGTATATTTTCATGCAAAAAGAAAAAAATAAGATGACATTTTGTTTAGTTTAGTTGCTCTAGACGTTTTGCATCATTTCACACCGTCCAGAGCATTATCTCAAGCATGTGCTGGTCTGGGAACAGTTAATAATAGATCAGTCCCTGCGTAGAGACCCAATGCTAAATTCTACAGCAGGCGTAGATGGATGATGTCATTACCAGTGACCTCATTATTTTATACACAATAACCGATGAAAAACAAAATGATGCAGTAAAGCAGAATGCATATTTAATCACATCTCTGCTTAGACGAAGAGTTGCCAGATGTTCTCATGTTTAAGATAAAACGCTCTATACAGCCGTGAACCTTCACCTCGACACCAGCCGAGCCGGAACATCTTTACCAAACGTGTTCTTGTGTCGGATCATATTTTCAGAACGGATGAAGCAAAAGTCTCATCGCTGGGCGTTGTTTCTGGGAAGGAAGCCAGTGTGTCTATCCATCAAGTTCCCTGCAAACATGTGTGTGTCAATTTATCAACGAATCCTGAAATCTGAAAAACTGCCGATCATTCTCAAGCTGTCAAATACCCAGATTTATGAGCTAGTGATCAGGTGGTTAAAGAATAGATCATGTGTTCAGCACAAGTAGCCAAACTGTCCAGTGATTTGTCCATGTGTGTTTAGCATGTCTTACAGAAGTGTGTCTCTCCGACAGGAAGCAGATCCCCGTCCTCTCTCCTGCATGCTCCTCTCGGTGGCGGTGGCGCTGGCTTTTAGTGGATTTGGAGAATGCCTTATGAAGTATATGAACCAACCACAGCATATGAATCTTCCAGAAGCATCTTGTTTATTATCGATCAGCGTGACTACTGATAGTTATTTTTATATTTGTGTGTCATGTCTTCAACACTACTGTAAGGATGTAAATATTTGGAGAGAAACGACTTGCAAGTATCACACACACACACACCTCGGCTGGAATGAAAGTTAAGTGTTGTGAGTAATGGAAAAGGGTATTGCTGGTTTTATTATGCATTTGGGTACATTAATTATGCTATTTTTTTGTCACAGAGTTGATGCTTTATATAGAAAATGATGCCTATTATGTAATAGTGGTTTCGAACATATACGTGTTTTTCAATGACGGATATCTGGAGAGCAGAAGTTTGGGGTCAGTAGCTCGTGGCGCCATTTCAGAGCGCGGCCGACGGTTTTCGGCTAATATCTCCACGAATGCTCACCTAAAAATGATGAAACGCATATGGTTTTGTTCAGTTCAACAACGGTTCGAGGACGGTCTTGCCGAAGGAGCTAAGTTTTCACAGAGATATTTGCGTTTTCTCTTCCGAAGGGGCTTTGGGGGCCTGTATCTCGGGCCCCGGGGGCCCACGAGGCTGCGGGTGGTCTCTTTCGAAAGGTCTCGGTCCGTTCTCCACTCAATTTAAATTTGGCGTCAAAACGTTGATTTTTCACCGAGATATTGGCGTATCTATACCACGAATGTCATTTCTCACGGCATTTATTTATTATTATTTTTTTGTGTGTGTATATGCTACGCACTAAAAACCCTGGGGTAGGTTTAGGGGGGTGGGAGTTGGTGCGTATTACACGGCAAAAAGTGCGTATCATATGCACGCGAAAAACGCGCAAAAATTGTTTTTGGTGTATAAATGCCACGAGAAATGATATTCATGCTTTAAATACGAACTTTCATGAGATCGGGCTCTAATATCTCTGCGAATACTCCACCAAAAATGACGAAACGTATATGGTTTTGTTCAGTTCGATGAGACGGTTCGAAGGAAGCCCGGTTATCTGGAGAGCAGGATGACCCACTAAATACAAAAAGTTTAGGGTCAGTAGCATTTTCTGATGTTTTTTTTTAAATAAACCTCAACCAGGTTTCAAAAATACATTATAACAAACATTGTGAATTATTATATTTTTAAATGAATCTATTTTAAAATGTCATTTATTCCAGTCTTCAGTGTCACATGATCCTCCAGAAATCTTTCTAATATGATGATGCTCAAGAAACATTTCTCATTATCAATGTTGGAAACGGTTGTGCTGCTTCATATTGTTGTGGAAACCGTAATACATTTTGTCTGGCTATTTTCAGGATACGTTAGTGAAAACAGTCAATATTTTATTACATTTTTGTAACAATGTAAAAGTTGTTTCTCTCTTTTGCTCAATTTAGTGCATACTTGCTGAATAAAAATATTACTGACCCTAAACTTTTGAGTGGTAGTTTATATAGCCCAGAAAACGAGCACGAGAATGTAAAATAAAGTACGAATAAAAAACATGAAAAATATATCTATTTTAAAACACATGATCTGTTTACAGAGCTGTCATATATCGTGATTGGCACCAGGGGGCGCAAACAGAACGGTGAGAAACACGGGAGATGGTTTTCTATGTTTCTATATCACTCCGAGCGATTGTTAATTAAACAGTGCATTATCTCTGGCTGATACATCGGTAGATCACTAGTGTTTAATGTAAGCTGGTGAGGGATCCTGTTTAAAGTGCTTGTTATGGAATAACTGATTAGTGGAAGCTCATTTCTCAAAGCTATATTAGATAGAACTTGTATCTGTCAAATGGTTCATGTTGTTTTTAAATAAAGTTAATTAACATTAAATAAACAATTTTGTTTTTATAGTCTGAAACTGTTTAGGTCTACGTCTGTTTTTTTTTTTTTTTTTGCCATAGGATCTATTTCTACAAGATCAGACTGTGTTTTTACACATTTAAAATTCTTCATAAGACACTGACACGTGAAGGGACAATGTTATCTTTGAGTGTGGAGTTTGGTTTAGGCTACTTTCATACTTTCCACCTCCTCCTCCCTCCCTCCCTCCCTCCCTCCCTCCCTCCCTCCCTCCCTCCCTCCTTTCTTTCTTTCTTTCTTTCTTTCTTTCTTTCTTTCTTTCTTTCTTTCTTTCTTTCTTTCTTTCTTTCTTTCTTTCTTTCTTTCTTTCTTTCTTTCTTTCTTTCTTTCTTTCTTTCTTTCTTTCTTTCTTTCTTTCTTTCTTTCTTTCTTTCTTTCTTTCTTTCTTTCTTTCTTTCTTTCTTTCTTTCTTTCTTTCTTTCTTTCTTTCTTTCTTTCTTTCTTTCTTTCTTAATATCTCCGTGAATACTCCTCCAAAAATGACGAAACGCATATGGTTTTGTTCAGTTCGGCGAGACGGTTCGAAGGAGCCCGGTCTTCGACGGATACGTTGAGTTTTTGCCAGATATTTGCGTTTTCGCTTCCGGAGTGGCTTCTGGGGGCCTGTACCTCGGGCCCCCAGGGGCCCACGAGGCTGGGGGTGGTCTCTTTCGAAAGGTCTCGGTCCGTTCTCCACTCGATAAAAAATTGGCATCAAAACGTTGATTTTTCGCCGAGATAGTTGCGATTTTTCTCTCGAGCTTGTGGCGCCATTTCAGAGCGCGGCCAGACGGTTTTCGGCCAATATTCTCAGCAATACTCCACCAGAAATGACGAAACGCATATGATTTTGTTCAGTTCGGCGAGATCGGTTAGAAGGAGCCCGGTCTCCGACAGATACATTGAGTTTTCGCCGAGATATTTGCGTTTTTCGCTTCCGGAGTGGCTTTGGGGGCCTGTACCTCGGGCCCCCAGGGGCCCACGAGGCTGGGGGTGGTCTCCTTCCAAAGGTCTCGGTCCATTCTCCACTCGATAAAAAATTGGCGTCGAAACGTTGATTTTTCGCCGAGATAGTTGCGATTTTCTCTCGAGCTTGTGGCGCCATTTCAGAGCGCGAGCCGACGGTTTTCGGCCAATATCTCTGCGAATACTCCACCAAAAATGACGAAAACGCATATGGTTTTGTTCAGTTTGACGAGACGGTTCGAAGGAGCCCGGTCTCGAGGAGTCCTCTCCGAGAAATCCATACGTTGAGTTTTGTTGATAAATGAAGGCCTAGTACTAGAGCATAAATTCAGTGCATCATAAAAAAAAAATCATATGCAAGCTAATGGTGTAGTTGAGGAATTGTGTGGTATATGGATACAAAAGTACTTTATATCTCCATAAACAAAGCATTAATGAATAGATGAGAAGTAGACAAAAATAATAAAGATATATTATTTGTAAGATTAACTATGTATTTTGTACAATTACTATTCAATTTTTGGGGTCGTAACCCCCAAAGCCCAGAAGTTTTTTTTTTTTGCTTTTTTATTTATTATTTTTTTAATTGAATTTCCAAAATCAAAGAGTTTGATATCGTGTAAACAGGAAACGATGACCACTTGAAGATTAAAAATAAAGAAATCGCAAGTCCATTCACCAGAGGGCGCCAAAACCACAGCTTTGACATCTCCATCAATGAGCTCATTATATCTCAAAGGGCTTGAATACCATTTTTGTTCATTCATATATTTGATAAAAAGATAATTTCCTCTTAAATCCTACCTATGATAATTTTAAAGTTAATTTGAGAATGCAAACTATGATGGTAATTTTGGCAACGTGAATAAACTGTATACAAAAAATTCACTTAATTGAGATTGCTTACACAATACTGCAACATTTACAAAGATGAGATGCAGAATTATACAAACCCTGCGGATCAGCGTTAGATGCCCGTGTCCCACTGCACCACACAGACATCAGCCCAGACTAATGCCATTTCCCCCTTCACTGGTTTCCCTCTCTCTCTCTCCGGATGATCCCACGGCCCGCTGTGCTGTACAGTGCAGGCCCAGTAATGCAAACGCATTGATTATGGCTGATAATTCAGAGCTTTGATGTGGATAATGCAGCCCATCTCTTCCTGCACTGGCCGCTCACTCCCGGCCCCTGGGGCTCCAGAGGATATTGGGTTTACAGACACTGCTCCGTCTCTCTACACTACATCACTCGCTCCATTCTCCGGCACAGTTTCATACGCTTTACTGTGTTTTATTCAACACATTTGCATTCATTTATAGTACTGACTTATTTACTATTAATCTGATTATCAAGAGGAAACATTGAGCTTTTGACAGTCTTGGTTGCTTTGCGTGTGTGTGTGTGTGCAATTGCACAACTAGTTTTGTGAGGTCTGGTTTGAGTTTTATACTAAAAAGAGAGTAACATGTGGACATTTTGGTCAATCCACACTTTCCGAGACCCCTTTAAAGGCCTGTTTGAGGATCAAGACATGATTTTAGAATAAGGTTATTATTGAGTTAAAGGTAGGTTAGGGTACGGGTTCAGATTAGGCCATTAGCTGTGATGGGTGAGGTTAGGGTATGGAACTAGAGATTGCATTGTGTCTATGAATGTCCTCACAAAGATAGATTTACCAGTGTGTGTTTGTGTGTGTACCAACTATATTTTGGGGACAAATTAGTACCTAGAAGTGACCAAAACCTGACAACATTTTCCAAAAAACCCGTCATTTGTAAATCTTAAAAATGAGTCTTGTGTGTGATGGGTTTAGGGGTGGGTTAGTCTGAGGGGATAGAAAAACCATTATGTCTATGGAATGTCCCGATTTAGATTTAGCTACGTAAAGTGTGTGTGTGTGTGTGTGTACCTGTGCTGCATCCTCTGAGGATGTGTGTGTGTGTCAGGATATGTCTTTCTTGTGTAAATCATGTGTTCCATGATCTTTTTTCCTCTGTGTCTCCACTGTATTTATTTAGTTGTGTCTGTTTGTGTCTGGAATCCTTTGCATGCTTGTTTTTTTCACTGCCTGTTTTTCCCATTCCCTGTAGACACTAATTCATCTGAATACACACACAGACCTCGTTTGACAAAAGAAAGGAACCAACTCATTTTTTGTTAACATTGAGCTGTGGTGGACTTAGATTGGATGAATGCTTGATGAATACTGAACTTGATAAGTGCTGTTTTTGCATTGGCAAATTTAATACAAATATGTTTATTTTGTATTTTAGACACATCATCTTGCAGGTGCTTTTGGTCCCGTGGGTTTAAAACACTTTTAAAGGGATAGTTCACTTTGAAATTAATTTTTGATATGTTTTATCTTCCCTCAAGGGCATCCAAGATGTAGGTGTCTTTGTTTCCGCAGTAGTTTCAATTTTGATATTTTTAGGTCAAAGCGTTCTTGTCTGTCAGTCATATAATGGAGGTCTATGGTCACCACCTTAAAGAGCATGCTACAGAGAAGTCCAGATTAAACATGATTTAATGACTCGTAAATGTAAGTACACATTGATGGCCTAAGACACAAAACGAAATTAATTTCATCCAAACATATTTTTATTCAAAGATCCACAGCCTAGGGTTAGGGTTAGTCTTTAGCCTGCCACAAACAAATAACAATAAAATCATGAACTCAAATATTATTGTGAAAAAAACTTAAAAATGACTGTTATTATACAATAAGAGAATATGAACCACCATCCACGTTCACTGAAATGAAAAGAACAGCTTTGACATTCTGCTTAGCATCTCGATTGGTGTTTCACAGAAAAAAAGAAAATAGTTCAGGGTTAGAACAAAACAATTAAGCAAATGAGTAATTTTAAGTTTGGCATGAACCCTAAAAGTGTTTGGAGACTGCAGCAGAAGCTTGAAGTGTGTGTGTGTGTGTGTGTGCTGTTAGTGTGTGTGCTGTTAGTGTGTGTGTGTGTGTGTGTGTGCTGTTAGTGTGTGTGTGTGTTCTATTAGTGTGTGTTCTATTAGTGTGTGTGCACTCTACATCAGCAGCGAGAGACTGAATCAGACAGAAGTGCTTCCGCTCCTGGTTCATATTTCCTCACTTCTTGCTGCACTTCAATAATTAATATTCATAATCGCATATCATGTCAGCAGAACACCCTCAGCTTCCTCTGCGGAATGACTGATCCCATCACCAACATTAGTTTCCATTGTCACATCAGCATATATTAATAGCTTTATTCTACATTGCATGCAGCTGAAGATGCCAGTGATTGGTCACTTCATACAGTTAAGTGCAGTGACACACATTTTGGAGTAAGAAGCAAACTTCTTGCAATGTTTTTCTTTCTTTTCTGAACAAATCTTTTTTCAGAGTTATTTGGTTCATTCAACAAACGAAATGAACGAGTTGACTCGGGAAAAGATTCGTTCATTTTGATAAACGAGATTGAACAGGAGAGTCACGAACGCGCATCACGAGCAAGGCGAGCATTTGAGCTTTAACTTAAACTTTGTTATTTATTTATTAAATGAGCGATCGTTTCGCTTGATAAGACCCTTATTCATCTTATTTGCACTGAAACTGTCTTTTAGGGATGTGCGCTATACTGGTATTGCAAAAATACCGGTATAATAAATTTCGAACGGTACAGTATCATCATTTTGTTAAATTCGGTATTTGATGCGCTGCTGTTCTGAAGTTCTCCACTAGGCGGCAGTGCGCTGCCGAAACTGAG